>JAMKPZ010002770.1:0-31669 GCA_024699675.1 Amphibolis antarctica
GAGTGAAAACGTTTTTTATATATTAAATCTAATTTATTCACTACATTTATTAATATAGAACTATTCTAACACTTTCCTTACTTGTGACTTATTTTTAACTTTTTATGCCTACAAGTATACATTTATGAGTGAATACACGTAAATTAGCTCTAATAATATGTTAAAATTTCATCTCAAACCAATTAACAATGAGTAAGAGCATTCCTTATATATTAAGTCTAGTTTATTTCTTACATATATTGTAAGATGTAGGGTTTAAGATTTAGGTTTCGTTTGTGCACGTAAAAATGAAATGATAAGAATTTAGAAATGGATGGAAAAGGGAAATAACGAGATTTGACGGAAAATTACAGAATTATAAGAGTATTTGTGCATGTACGATAAATGACAAAATTTTAAAATTTAGGTATTTGTGTTTATATAAGAATTCACAGGTATTTCAAAGTTATTATTTTTCATTTTATTTTTTTAAAACAATGCTTCTTGTCTTTATTAGCAATGGTCATTGAAGTCATGGAATTTGTGATCGAGCGAGTAAATGACAACATGCGAAAGCCTTAATGTAATCGAGGAAGAGAAACATGCAAAACTCAAGTGTATATTAGTTAGATCGACACGACTACAAACACTTAGAAGAGTTTGTGAGAGTAGGGTGACTGTCATAGTAGTGTCCAAGATCAATGAAGAAATAGGTGACTTTGAAGATCGATGTAGAAAGAGACATTATGAATTACCATATTGATGACTTTTACACAAGTTAGATAGTTAAATTTCCTATGTATTTACAACAAAGGACGTGAAAAATGAAGGTGAGAAATCATACCTTATTTCAATATATTGGAAAACCATGGAAACATAATTCCTCGTCATTTTCTATTGACACATACATAAGGTGCATTTGGGAATTACATTTTTTAACTTCGTAAGTTAGATAAAGTTAAAGTTAGAGCTATTTTTATAAACAAGAACTACCTAATAATTTAAATAATAAAAATTTAAATATTAAAATAAACCGAAAACAAAGAAAATCATAATTTAAAATCCAATCAATAAAAACATAACTTTTTCGTAACTTTCTTTTCCACCATCTTCGAATACAAAAACACCGCGTACGCCTCTCAAGTTTTATTTATTCTCACGATATTGCCGTGACACACGCGAATCTTCACTGCAGCGGACGTCTTGCAAGCATTCGCGGCGCACAGACAGGACAAGTTTTTGGTGTTACATGTGCCGCGTGGTTGAAGTCTATTTTGTTCGTACGTGAAGCGGAGGAGATGGAGAGAGAGCAGTCGATCGGATTCTCCAGTCCACGCACGCTTTCACACGCACGTACACGCTACATGTCCGTGCTGCTTGCTTGTCTCCCATATCTGCTCCTCGATCTGCCCCGCGCATCCAGATTCTCTACTCCACCTCCCTTCCGTCTTGGCTCTGTCGACTTGTGCGCGAATGCAGACCAACTAGCTCGCTCCCGCCCGGCAATTCGTCTTCATCGGCAGTGGCTGCAGCAGCAGCAGAAGCCAGCAGATCATAAGCACCGTCCAACTCAAGCCTGCTTGGTCATTGGATGCATTTATTATTATATAACCATATTTTTCATGTACCATTTGTCATATAATTTTTACATTATTTATTATTCATTGATGTGATAACTATCGTAAAAATACTATTATCACAATTCTTACAAAAATACTATCATTACGTTAATATAATAAATATTATTTATTATTATACAATTTAAAAAATACTATTATCATATTAATATAATAAATATTATTCATTATTCTATTACATATTTTATTCATTATTCATTACAACTTTTAAAAATTATTAGATTACTTTTTCTTCGTAAATCGTGTAATTTATAAAAAATTGTAAAACTTAAACCTGACCTACTAAAATGTCCAACCAAATACACTCATTAAACGATCCACATACACACACACACGTACGTAATTCGTAGATGTTTTTTTTTAAAAAAAGAGGCTCTCCTTGAAGGAACGTGGTATCTCTATTAAAATAAATAAATTATATAGGCACCTTCATCAATATATATATATATATAATAAAAGGCTGGGAGGGTGGTCGGCTGGTCGCCGTATATATATTCATGCATGCACGCACCTCACGACCGAAGGAATCTTCGACTTTGGTGCAAGACATATATGCATGTGTATATCCGTCGAACGAATCTTCGTCAACTCCACCCATTAAACTAGACAGGCGTGCCCACAGGTATGTTCGTATATATGTACGTACACGGCGGTATTCGTACGTGATTGAACATAGATACCATAATTACATCGAGTTATATATAAAGAGCTAGGTATATTCAATCAGGTTTGAAAGTTGTGGATGACTTGAAATTGATGTTAGTAAAATAAATAAAATTGAAATTGTATAGTAACTTATAAGGTAGCGAAAGTTTATACATTGAATTTGTACAGTAATTAATAATGATATTGAAAATTTGTAAAAAGTTAAAGTTGAAGGTATTGTTTGTTTAAGATGTACAATTAATTAGGTAAGGTAAGGTTTGAGTTTTTTAAAAATTACATAATTTACGATATAAACTTTTAACATGATTTTTTTATATAGAATATTAAAAGTATTTGGTAAATGTTACTATAGCGTACGTATAGTAAAAAATGTTATGTATAGTAAAAAATGTTTAAACAAACGAAGTCAAAGTTGAAATAAACAAGACCTAACTAGGTCTTGTAATCTTAAACTTTTAGAATTTTATCCTAAGAAATTAATTAACGGTAAAGCTTGCCACCACTTGATCAATCGAATATGGATTTAGGTCATGTTTGTTTATAAGTTAATTACTATATATATACCTTCATTTTTCACTATGTACCATAACATTTTACAGTAACATTATCAAATAATTTTAACATTTTACATTAAAAAATCATATAAAAACACTTACATTATAAATTATGTAATTTATTGAAAAACATGAACATCATCTCACCTAATTCTACCATAAAGAAATACACCCTTAAATGGTATAATTGATTATCTGTATATACAATCTTGTAATTAACCTATTTATTAGACTTGTGCTTAGTTATTTTTGATGGAACAAGGAGTAGAGTGTGTATTGTATGTAGAAGATCTTCTTTACATGAATATTGTGCGTTTGCTTCTCTTTTCTTCCAATTATCACATCTCGCAAGTGGATACTTGAATTTTGGTCTTGGTTACTTGGCAGGAGGAATTAATTAATGCACTAATATATTAATTCATCTTACAAATAATGTACATCCTTTATGATTATGAAGACATGGCGCTATATATTACAAAATTTAGCTGAATTATAGAAAAGATATCTCACTATGTTATAAGTACAATCACTATCGACAAGATACCCGATGTGAGACTATACTCCAACACTCCCATACACGTGTAAAACATGTGTAAATTGGTGAGAGATGGGGCCCAAGACCTCATACTTTGATACTATGTGAAGACAAGACTCTATATACTACAAAACCTAATTAAGTTATAGAAGAGATATCACACTGTGTTATAAGTTTAGTCATTGTTGATAAGATATCTAATGTGAGACTATACTCTAACAATGATGCATGCCCTTCAATTCAATATCCACTCCATTTGGTTTCGTTTATTAATGAGCTTTCAATAGCTCTAATTCTAGCTTCAATGGAGAGTTATTGTATTATTGTATTTTTGTAATTTCAAATTAAAGTTATACAACTTCAATTTAGGAATAACCTCAAATCAAAGTTACAAAAGTAAAACTCTCTGTTGAATTAAGTTGGAGTTGTTAAACTCATGGATTCAAATTTAAACAAAAGCACTACCATCATCAAAATAAAAATATACATGCATATAAATCAACATACATAAATATATATATCAAGATTGGTAGAAGAACTACTGTATTATTTATGTGTGAAATTCTATCTCAAATTAATTAATAGTGAAAGCTAGAATGGAGACATCATGTTATTATGTTTAAATTCATTGTACCATTTTTTGATGTAAAAATATATATTCCAACACTTTACCACACTTGTAATATTTCTTTTTAGCCTATAAGTGTATTACAAGTGGTGGGTATGTGTAAATTAGGTTTTGATACCATATTAAAGTTTATCCTAAAATTAATCAATAAAAATAGAGACAAGACTAGACTTAATATATACATATAAATATTAAATATATAATGAACCATTTTATTTATTATCGATTAATTTTAAAATAAAATTAAATATATATGATTATATTAAAACTAGTTATTTATCTATAAACACGTACATGTAAGTAAATAAATAAGTCACAAGTAAGGAAATATATTTAAAAAAGTTATATATATCAAGATAAAAATGAAAAGAAAGCTAGGTTTAATATATGATAAAATTTATTACCCATTACTAATTAATTTTGAGATGAAATTTCACGTAAGTCACTCCTAATCCAGAAAGAATCAATGAATTGATTAAGGGAATTATTGACATTTTTGGAGTACAACTTGTTTTCTTATGTGTGTTGGTACATATATGCATGCATGATTGACTTAGGGAGCGTTCTTTTTCTTTATTCTTAGTTTTTGAAAGTAGAAAAAGTAAGTTTTAGGAAAACAATTTTAAAATGAAAGGAGGGAAAGGATAATTTTGATAATAGAAGGAGAATGTTGGAAAATGTATATGGTATTATAAAATTGTGAGTATTTTTGAAAATTAGAAGTAAAAAAAAAAGAACAAAACCTTTAAATGGACTAAAAAAGTAGTAACCTCAAGTAATCTTGTTACATTTCCAGTATGTGTGTGTATATATATATGATTATTAAATTTAATCCAATATGAGTACAATGCATGTTTTCTTATTTGAATTGAATCAAATATATCTTTCACATATAAAATCCAACGATCAGCCTAGAAAAGGATCCAATTTAGAATAAAATCATGATTTATTGGATTTCTAAGAAATATATCCGATGAACAAATACACAGAATTTTTTTGCTAATCAAAGTGCTTGCTTTCATTACAACTAGCAAGCTAGAAGAGCTCAATTAAGATGAAATTGCAGTTTAATTCCTAGTATTCCGTCATATATATATATATATGTATGTGTATATGTATATATATATATGTATGTATGTATGACTCATGATTAATTCATATTTATAGATAATTGATTGAAAAAATACAAGCAGCAAAAGGAATTATGTAAATTTGGTACCGATTAAATTATGCAGAATTAGGAGATAGAGCAGCAGAAACCCAAGACATAAAAAAGTAGCGTAGGTGGAAAGGCGAAAAGGACAGGAAGTGGAGCGCTCACCGACCGAAGCGGACGAGCCCGCCGGCATCAGCCCCTCCGCCGCAGCCGGGGCAGCCCTGCGCCGTCTTCTCGACCATAAAGTACTTGAAGCAGTTCTTGCACCCAACAAGGACGAGGACAGATCCCTCTTCACCCGCCCTTCGGCTCCGCAGCCGGCGCCGGAGCTCCACCCTACCGCCCGTGCTATCAGTGCTGGAGGCGGTGGTGATGGTGGTTATGGTGGACACGTCAGACGAGGCGGAGGAGTACCCGTCGTCGGTGCTGCTGCTGCTGTATCCGGAGCTGGAACCAGGGGTGAGGACGTCGTCGTCCTCGACGGTGGAGTTGGGTTCCGAGATGTCACCCGTGGAGCGAGGCGAGCCGGGCGTCTCCATTTCGCCGGCGCTGCTGCCGTTGTTGTTGCGGCAGAACTCGTTGGTCTACGAGCAAACGGAAAAAATTCGTGAAAGAGGGAGAGAAAGATCGAAAGATCTGGAAAAAGTGCAGTCGAATGATGAAGCTGCGGTAAGGCCGACGACGTCGGAAGAGATAGATGAGGAGCAGACTCGGGATTTTGAGATGAGAAGATAGAAAAGTGATAAGATATAACAATATATTCACGGCTTCTTCCGAGCATAGACGAGCTATACGCACTTGGGTTTGAGCATTGATTCGAAATTACTGAAAGAAGAAAGAGGCGGAGGAAGAAGAGCTATAGCTGCCCGGAGACCTGCGTGTCAATGAACTGGTCAGGTTGGCCGGGGAGACGAAGCTCGGAGTTGAGCGCCATGGCTAAGGCAGGATCTTGCAGCTCACGGCCATGCCCATGTCCACGCTCATCTGGAGAAGGAAGCACCGATTCGTGGATGAGTACCGAATCCATCGATCGATCTGACGGAGAAGTACGTACGGTGATGGTGTGGGTGACGAAAAGGCTTCGTTTCCGTCGGAGGAAGAAACGAAAGACGACGGAGTCGGTGATTTTGCGGGGAATGGTTAGGCCGAAGAAGGGAAAGGCTGAAACCTAAGGATTAGTCGAGTTGTTTTATTCGTAATTTTCATTAAAATTCAGATAATCATCATTACCGAAAACGATTAGGAAAAAACTGAACCCTAAATAGAAGAAGAGAGAGAGAGAGAGAGAGAGAGAGGCTATTCCCTTCCATTAAAAACCGTGCGATTTGCGAGCTTTTTCGTGAACACCGAACACGTACACATTTGCGCTAGTGAAATCAATTAAAATAATAATATTTGTAATTTTTATTAAATTTTAAATCTCGGTAATTATCAGAAAACATTATTAACATTCAACAATTTGTTTTTTTAAAAAAGGCAGGGTGGAAACAAAAGGCGAAAAATCTTTCGTAAAAAGGACGACGAAAGTACAAAAATAGTAAAAACTAATAAAGAATTTAAATTATTATTATTTTGTTATTTTTCAAAGTTACAAACTCTTACTTTGTAACATAAATATATACCACTCGTCGTTAAAGAGGAGGGGATTTGTATCTTCTGGAAATTAATAAAAAAAATTTACCCTTTCTTTCGCATAAATTCACATTTGGAGCTTTGATTTTCAGAAAATCGAAACTCACGATTTATCAACGTAGAGCGAAAAGGAACCACTTTGTTAATTAAGCATCATAATATGATGATAATTATTTTAACGATAATTTCATCAAAATACAAAATGCCATTACCATGTTCTGTAAACACGCCCGTGCTTCTTCTTTTCCTTGTGCAATCGTGACTTCCAGTACCCACCCACCCCTACCATTCAAGCTCAAATACAAGCACTTGGCTTACAGAAATCTTTCCTTCGAGATCTGCTGTAGACATGGAGTGGAGTGGAACTTTTGTCTGCATCACTTTACAAGCGCACCAAGGGAACATTTCTTAGTGGCCTCTTCAGACCTTTTGTGTGCTCCAGGCCCCTCACATTCCCTTGCGTTATGGCGTTTCTGCCTTGCGTCCACGTCGTTTCAACCTAATCTAACCGGCCGCTGCTAAAGCTCAAAATTTTCAATTATATCACATGTCTCCCAAGAGACATGTGCAGGTCACATTTAAAACTTTACCTGATTAATGACAATGACTCGATCAATTAACAAAAAACCATTTCCATTATAAAAAATAATAGTAGGGTGGGCTATTCCCATGCTTGTCTTCATTTTGAACATTTGTAATGAACTCCAGTACTAACACACTTTTCAAGAAATAAACAGAAGCTCTTTCAAACGCACCACCCTGACTCCAACTATCTAAAGATAGTTGTCGAATACAAATTTTCAAGGAAAGATTCTACTTTTATTCCAGACATGGCTCTTGTGAGGGCTACTGTAATATGAATAGTAATGACTTCTAGAAGAGCTGGTTCCAAAAACAAGCGGCCCCTATGTAAGCACGAGAACCTACTTTTATTCCTGCATAGAAGACGACAGTAACATTTGTTTAAATATTTTTTACCATATATTTTAATTTTATACTATATATTACAATTTTTTATTATACATTATAACCGTATACAATAATATTTATCAAATATCTTTAATAAAACATCGTATTAGAAATTTATATTATAAATTATGTAATTTTTTTGAAAAATATAAATCCGTACCGACTTAGAATTGAATGAACAGTAGATATCAGAAAAGTGAGATCTATAAAAGCCACTCCCATTTATGACAGCTCAGTAACTCATGTGAACTTTGAAGTCAAACCATTTGAAGAAAGAAAAACTATTACCGCACTGTGGAATGCTGGTTTTTTTTGTACCTCGATAATGTAAAAAACCACTGTGAGAACTCTTTTGTTCACAAGTACCGCATCCGACCAAAGTATGAACGCCTGGGAAATTGTCCGACGTGTAAAGGAGTATTTCTCACGTACCTCAATTTTTTTTTTTAGCATATAGGTAACCACTAACCAAAGTAAGAAAGCAAATCAACTTAGTCCACGAAAACAAATACTACTAAAAGAAACAACAAGGATCAACTTAGAACAAACAACTTCACAAGTCCTTGGTAACTTTTATTAAAAAAATGGAAAGAAGAAAAGAAGACGAGACTAAAATAGAGCTAACAGCAACGTAGCTTCAAGAATTAATGAGAACTAGTTCTTGACATCCACTTCAAACACGTCAACCCAATGTCATGAATGATGAGTTTGAGTAGGGCTGACCTGCACGGCATTACCGATGGTAGAAGATGCAAGATGATAATAAATAGAAACGACTACAGTTGCCATATCTACCATTGCATCTGAAAAAGAGCATTATAACTTAAAAATGGCAAAAAGGTAAATCTTACCGAATATTGAGATAATATTCTAAGAATAATTCTTAAAAATTAAAATTCAATTAGGTGAACCATAGAAATGCTTAAATCATAACATCCTGAGCAGCTTTAGAAGTCTTAAATTTGAGATTAGGTAGGTTAGACCCAGAAAGCATATGAAATTCTCACACAGGAAGTTTCTACAATCCTTAAACAAAGAACTCCAACACTCGAAAGAGGAATGACAATCCACAAAAGTGTCAAGTATTTTACAAACATATGTTGCAAGAGGAGCAAGTAGTATTTGGTTGGAAATTTTTCTTATTTAAATTTGTCTGTCACAAAAATTTTGTCATGGATAAAATAACCACGCAAAAATTTTAACCTTCTATGAGTAAATTATACAAAGATTTGGAACAAACCCCATTTGACTTTGACATCCAAGAGATGTAATTAGGGTTAGAAGAAAGATTGATTGAGTAACGATAATTAGGGTTATAAATTTTGACCAAATAAGCTCCAAGAAATTGTTGTGAAAATTTTTTTTTGCATCTGCAACTAACGAACTTTTCTTCCAACAAAAGTTAAAAATCCCTGGGAGAATGAGATTTTCATGCTACCAATTCTCTCAAAAAGAACGAATTCATCATTTCCTAAATTAAAAGAGTAGAAATTAACAAAAGAGGGGTAAAGTTTCTATATGAAACTCTAGACTCGTGAAGAACCAGGGAGAGCTTTTAAGATCTCACACCACAAGGATCTGGAATTACAATTTATAAAACTCTAGATATGCTTACATTTAAGAACAATAGCGAACAATCTAAGATCCAAGATACCCAAATCCCATAAATCTTGGGTCTACAAATTCTATTCCAATCAACAAGATGATAGGAACGACCAGTAGTCTAAAAAACACCTCAAAGAAAACGCTTTCTACTTTTATTGATAAGGCTCTCTGTTCTAGCAAGGAGGTAAAGGGCAGAGAAATAATAAGTGGTAATTGAGGTTAAAGTTGAATTAAGCAAAATCAAACAACACCCAATAGAAAGCATTTTGCTTTTCCAGACATCCAACTTAGCAGTAAGTTCATTGGTAAGAAAGGAGCGATCATTGACAAATGCTTTTCTATGGTGGACAAGAAGACCCAAATAATTAATGGGAAGGGTTTAAAGTCTACAGCGTAGAAGATGGCAAAATTTTTGTAAAGAATCATCATCTGCATTAATACCAAAGAGGGAAGATTTACAAAAATTGATTTTAACCCCAGATATTACTTGAAAGAGACAAAGAATTCTTTTCATGTTAATGATGTTAATATTAGGTTACAAAAATGGAATAGAATCATCAACAAAATGTAGGTTAAGGATTTTGGGTCCTTCATTGGGCATTTTAATCTCTATGATTAGATTGTTATCTTGACCCAAAATAACCTTTTGTCATTTTGTGGAAAAAGGAAGCGTTAATTAACATCGCCTTCTTTAAACCATTGAATGTGAGTCGAAGGTGAATTGACATAGACCCCACTACCAGTGAAGGACACACCATGTGTTCTTCTGTTGAAATGGGTTTTTCTCAAATATTGTGCTGTAAATATGCATTTTACGTATTTGAGATCTTTCAAGAATTATCTAGCAATTTCGCACTTTACACCTTTCCAAAAAAAAAGCCTTGTTTACATTATATATGTCAACCACGTCAAAATACACATAATATAAAAAATCGTATGATTTCACTATAAAAATGAAGAATACAAAATATTATTTTACAACTCAAATTTATGAGAAAATGACAGATAATATTTGAAGACAAACTATCTTTGAAATTTACACAGCATATTATATCAAAATGTTTATACTGATATTCAATAGTATATGACATTTTGGACAGTTTAAGTTTTTATCTGAAAGCATTTAATATTTTAAATAGTTTAAACTCATTTCTAGGAGCATTTGATATTTTAAATAGTTTAAACACATAACTAAGAGTATTTAATATTTTTGACATTTGAAGATATATATATATATATATATATATATCCACATTAATATTTTAGACGGTTTAGGTTGACATATATTTCATATCCAAAATGACTTATGAAAGATTTGCACTCATACTTTGAATATCAAAATGAATTTGAGAATTATTAATATTCAAAGTTTTTCAATAGCTCTTAAAGGAAAACTTCTTTCTAAGATGTTCCAGCTCTTATCCTCGGCCCCTCTTTGGTGTCAAATAATTAAAGTCAAATACTTCTCTAGAGGAGTCAGTGCTTTTTTTAATACTTCAACTCCTAATTCTTCTCCTAACTGGCAAATAATTAGATCATCATTTTCATACCTATTATCTTAATGTACCTTTCAAGTAGGTGATGGTGTTAACACCTTATTTTTGAGCTGTAAATGGGTACCCTACTATGCTCTTAAAAACAGATTTCCAAAAATTCTACGGCCATTCAACAATTAGAAAATCACAGTCAAAAATGGTATCAATTTTTTTAGTTCCGGAGGATCTGTGAATAGGTTATTCACTTATAATCAATCTGATGTAGCGAGATCCTTTATTGAGCTTGTTTCTAATGTTCATTTGTCGAATGTTTGGGATGATATCAAATAGCCACTATCGAATATAAAATCTTATTCTCACAAGCCATGTTATAATTTCTTATCGGATGGAGGTACGAGGGACATGTTCTTTAATTTTGTATGGAAGACCGTAACACCATTAAAAATTAGAATACTTTTTGGTTGCTTTTAGATGATAAAGTTTTAACTAAGTTTAATTTAGCTAAGAAGGGGTGGAGAGGGAATATTACTTGCTCCTTTTGTGGATTTGAATTGGAAACTATCTTACATTTTTTCAAAGAATGTTTCATAGCTAAAGATTTTTGGAATGGAAATATTTATTCTTATTCACATTGTAATTTAATGTGCAATTGTTCTCGTTAATGTGACAATGAAGATATGAAATTTGTAATATTAGCTTTCTGCTTTAACATTTGGTTATGTAGAAATAATTTGATTTTTCATCAAACCCCTCTTAATATTCCATTTTTATAGACTGACTCTTTTAATCGAGTATCTTTATGGATAGAACATTCAAACTTACTTGTTGGTGAAGGTAAGGATATTCAAATAGATGAGATCGCATCATTTTCATATGGTCAACATAGGGGCGAGAGCCAAGTCTCCGATGGTTGTTGAATCTTCTTCTATGTCAACAGTAACTATTGAACCGAAGAATCGTTGGGTAGACCATGAAGAAATGGTTCAATGAAGCACAACTTTATGATATTATTGCTCTGCTAAAATGATAGATGTATCAAACCTTTTGAAAATTTGTTAAATAATTTTGGGTATTGTATGGTTATAAGGCATTGTTATAACTTTGTTAAATTTAATACAATATTATCTTTAAAAAATCTATTTTTAATATATTATTATATCTTAATGTGAATCACGTACATTATTTCTCTAAAATGAATGACAACTAATATTATAAATTAATATATTAAAATTAAGTTGATGTAACAATTTCCTTCTATGCATGCTAGAAAAAAAGTCAAATAAAAAATAACAAATTAGAGAAATTTAGGGTCTGTCTATACATACAGAATTAGACAGAAATAAATTATTAAGAATTCATTTTCCAGTTAAAATTGAATTGAATTCAATAAATAGGTGTTTGTGCATCTCGTAGAATCGAATAAAATTTGAAATTTTAGTATTTGTGTTGATGAAATTAGACAAAATTAAATTTATTTTTTATTTTAAAATAGTAAAAATTTAATATATTTCAAAATTTAACTATTAACTTTTTAAGATATACAAAAGTTACAAAATGACCCACAAAAGGATGGTGATTCGCTCAAGACAAATGTCAAAATTAAAATTTAAATCCTCATTTTAAATGAGTAATTGAATTTCGTCAAAAAAGATCCACATAAACACTTAAATTAGATGAAATTAAATTCCCTCTAATTCAATTCTCCTCAATTTCATCAATACAAACCCTCCATTATTTGCAATAAATGTAGATTTTAACTTCTATATTAAAACCTAGTTTTTGTCAAGTTAGTTTTTCTATAATATCATTTTTCGTTATTTTTTCTAAAATTTTGCAATTTTGTCAAAATGTTTTTTTTAGTTAGTTTTCGGAAGTTCTTGGATGGGAAGAAGAAAGGAGAGCGGTATTTGAGATAATATAAAATAATAGTATTCATTTGTATATATATAGAATTATACGAAAATGAATTATCAAAATTTGTTTTTGATAAAAATTAAATTAGGTAATTAAAAGTGTGTTTGTGAAATTATACAATAATTAAAATACAACATAACAATTACACATTTCTATTATTCCACATTTCTCTTACAATACAATCATGCAATCTATCTGCAATTGTGTTTCTTGTGATCTTGAGTATATCCGCTGTCAAAGATACCTTGCTTCATCGCTGCAAATTAAACTCTTCGGCTTCATTTAGGAACTTCATCATCGCTTAATATGTCTTTTATATCTTCAAATAAATCATCTTTATCTATTTTACTAATAAAATTATAAAATAAATAATATGTTATAAAAAGAAAATGATACGTAACTAGTAAAAATGATGTTTGATAAGATGTTTTTCATACAGAACACAGAAAATGTTTTTCATATAGTATTTATTGTTCAAGAACATGTTCATGCATTTTCATGAAAAATCGGATCAAACATTCACAAGATAGATCCAAGCAAATATGTTCATGTAAAATGAAAAAAATCACAGATCTCAGCACATGAACAAAAAAATTCAGAACATAAATTTTTCATATCATAGAGAACATGAACCGAAAATTCAGAAAATATGGACCAGCATTCACAAAATCGGATCGATGAACCAAAAATGACAAAAAATATGAGATCGGTGAACAAAATATTCAGAACATTCAAATCTGAGAGCAATATGTATTGAAGAAAATGGGATCGATGACCATAGGGTTGCAAAAGGCAATCAGAAATTGATTTTTACCTGTCGTTGATAATGGTCAACAGGCGCGTGCAAGGAGGACCTGACGGAGGCAGACGCGAGTCGAGGCTTCAACGGCGTGGAGGAGAGTCGAGGCTTTGGGGGACGAGAGGACGAACTGGTGGCGAGGAAGGGCGGAGTGAGAAGAGTCTGCCTGCCAGTCGCGACGCGGCGGCGAGGACGAGCGGCTACGGCTGGAGGACAGTCGCAACGAAGGTAGTGTTTGATTAAAATGTAAAATTAGGTGGGTGGAGTATAGGGTTTATGATGTAAATTTTTATATAATTTTTTATTATAAAATTTTGAAAGTATTTAATAAATATTATTATACATATATAGATAGTTAGGTGTATAATAGAAAATAAAAGTATATGGTAAATAATTCTTTCAATAAACAAGTTCGAAAACTAATGAGCCGATCGAGAGTACAATCATAAGCGTTGGGTAAAAACATTAGAAATGAAATTTAATAAATATGAAATTTTTTTATTTTTAAATGTTAAACATTTAAAAATAAAAAAATTATAAAATTATTTATGCACGTTATGAAAATTTAGAAAACTTTATATTTAATTTTTTAAAAATTAAAAATATTTTAAATTTTTTAATAATTTAATACTTTTTTTTTTTTAATTTCCAGAAACATAAATCATCCCTAAAATGTAAAATTTGATAGGTAGAGTATATGATTTATGGTGTAAATTTGTATATAATTTTTTATTATAAAATTTTAAAAATATTTGATAAATATTATTATACATAATTAAAGTGTATAATAGAAAGTAAAGGTATATAGTAAATAATTTTAAAATAAACAAGTTCGAAAACTAATGAGTGGCGAGGGAGTGGTGGCGCAAAATGAATTCTAAACCTTCTTTAAATAAATTGGAAATTGAATTTCATAAAAATCCAGTCACCAATGAAATTTAATTTAATTTAACTGAATTTTTATCGAACAAATTTTTCTTAGATATTAAAGTACTGCAGGAAAAGATAAAAATATATTATAATAATAAAGTATAAAATTATTTTAAGTTAATTAATGTAATTACATTTATAAGAATTTTAACAAAATATTAAATAATTTATATTACTACTTTTGAAATTTTATTAGAAAAGTCGTACTTGATAAGTATATATATTTAATTTTTACGAATCTACTTGCACATGTGCCTTAAGTTTTCTGAATATTTTTGTAATGCGCTATAAACTTTTTTAGCTTTTCTTTTCTTTTTCTTATTGAAGTTTTCAAATTTTTATTTTCTAAATTTGTATTGCACACAAACAAGCTTCAACCTATATTTCCAAGATATATACAATTAGCTTGTATTTTATTTGAGGTAACTTCAATAATTTTTTCAAGATATATACAAATAAGATACTGCTTTTTAGAGCCGTCACAAAAGGGCCATTATTATGACGGCTGAAAATTTATGACCATCACAAAAGATAGTTTTTTTTACGGTGAGGAGCAGTATATTCTGCATAGAATAGACTATCAAATATTCAAGAGAATAGATAAAGGTATATCAAGAGAAGATACCGATATGGTAGTCAATAGATTTTATAATAATTAATCAGTATATTCTGGCTATATATTAATATATGTTCGGGCTCATTGTTAGAAACAGAAATAGACAAATGCATGTATTAATTAGCATACTTTTATAAATTTCATACAATCTCTACATTTCACATGCATCACAAATAAATAACTATAGGCAAATGAATGTTGCTTAAATCAATTAATAGTCTTGACAAAACAATAAAAACAAACAACGTGCACACATATATTGCTATATTCAGTAATTAACAATACCATTATGTAATTTAAATTATTTGTTAATTACATTGGTGCGCGCCAAACACAAACATATTTGCATGCAATAGACTAGTTGACATCGTTGCAACACAAACATATATACTACGTAGCTAAAATAGAAAAATAATGGAAAACTCAAGTTGTAATAAGATATAAGGAGAGAGTCCTACCACTAATTAAAGTGGTGTCCTGATGGTTAAAAGATCTTCTTTAAAACTTAAAAACTCAAGTTCTAACTTACACTCATAAATATTATTAAAAATAATAATAAGAGTTTAATGTAAAAGAGATATTCTACCTCGTCAAGGACACGTTTAATCACAGATTTTTCACTCTACATATCACGAAAATCATTTTACAATATTAAAATATATAATATATTTACCAAATAACTTTAATATTTTACGATACAAATTATTGTAAATTATACATTTCCTTTAAAAACGTGCAACTTACCTTAATTGATTTCACCTCTAAGAGTATATTTGTTTTGGAGGTGAGATTAAGTACGGTGAGATGCATGTTTTTTAAAAAGATGTATAATTTACGATGACGATAATTTTTATTGTTAAAATTGTTTAATAAATATATTGTATACTTTAATAATATACAATAATTATTGTACCATACATTGTGAAAATTTTTACAGCAAACTGAGTGTAAAACAAATTAACAAACCTTAAAACACATGCATGGATGACTCACTTCCATGCAAAAAAAAACAAAATGATAATACAAGTAGGTAGTGTACATATATGTAAAAATAAATGGCATGCCATGCATCCAAAAATCAAGTGCATATATACATACAATAAAGAGATCGAAAGAGAGAGGGATCAACGACAAGCGAGGAATGCACACAAGAGAATAAGGTCTGGCATGAGGGACAAGGGCCTCTCTGGTTAGCCAAGGAGACTGCCTGTTGATCACCGTTTGAAGATCTCATTCAATCAGCCAAAAATCTTGAAAATTGGGCACAGGCAAGTCATCCTTGGCTACCAAAGAAGGCCATCGTCTTCATGTAAGACTGCTACTCCCTCTTCCCCACTCTTGGTATCAACCATGGATGGCCCCTTCCCAATCTGGACCCTCTAGTTATAGCCAGTGGGAGGAGGAGATCATGCACGCCCATGGTCTATTGCAGGCATACTTTTCAATTCAGCAGGCCGTTCTCACGCTTTGATCTTCCCTGACAAGTACCATAAATCCATGGGTTGCTACTTTTCAATCTTTTCTTGCTTTATGCCGATATCTAGAATATATTCATGTGATCTCGAGAGCAACGCAAACTGTTGGACCCCTCTCCCTCCACACAATAGGAATCCTCTTAAAAGGAAAGTGGCATCACAGTCATGGCGAGATTGAAGAATAATTCTGAACGGCCATGCATCAAATATATATGTATACATAGTATACATTAATTCGTTTTGTACTCTGCACAAGGAGTGAACACCATACATAGTGGAAGCCTGTGTCATCTTGTCCCACCCAAAATCTGCGATGGTTGCTAAAGATGAGATTTGCAGAATCACGATGCCATTCATTTTGGGGAAAAAGAGCACGATACATCAATTCCATGCTTGCTTTGAGGTAATTAAAGGAAGGAAAGTGCTCGCTGCAAGCATTCCATGCAGGCAAAGTCTAGCTAGTGTTTACCACCACCAATCAATCAAAAAATTTGGGTTGTTCATCTCCGGCAACCTTTTTTTAAAAAAATAATACTGTCTGAAGTCTGAACACATCTCCCGCAAGCTGCATGTTGACATAAACAATAATTTTTTTCAAAAAAAACATATAAACAATTGAAAAAAACAAGGAATGCTTCTGCGACGACGACTCTTTCCATGCCGCGCCGTCCGTTCGCTTCGGCCCCAAAAGGGAGATAAGGAGATTCGTCCGCGACGGTGGCGTACGTCTCGAGATTCGTCCGCATAGGTCGGACCCATCCGCGGTGGTGACGATTCAGGAAAGTAGATCGTCCGCCTCCGTCCCTTGCGGCCGGTTTGCGGCGGCGACGCGATTCTCCGACGATCTGGCTCGGGCAGTCAGAGGTCTGGAGCAGAAAGGAGCGGAGGCGGGGGAGGAAGAAGGGGGCTGCCGTAAAAAAAAAAGGAAAGTAAAAAACGGAAAAAAGAAGAAAAAAAATGAAAAAAAGGAAAGAGAATATTTGTTTACGTAGACATTACCTTTTATGAAATGAATATGGTATACATATTTTAGTTTACGGAAATGTGTTATAATTTTTTTGTTACATTATTTATTTTTAGCGTAATCAGATTATTTATTTAAATTATAAGGTTAATCATAATAAAATTATAAAATTATTTATTTTATAATTTCAAATTCTATCAATTCGTTTTTATACATACAAATATCTAAATTTTCAATTCCCTTCATTTCCAGTACTTACACAAACACTTGAAATGAAAATTCATTTTCCACACTTAATTATTTCCTATCATTTCTATTAATTCCCGTCATGAATAGAATTCTTGTTATTTTTTGTAGTTATTTCCGTACACACAAACCTCCTAAATTAATTGTTTAAAACTTAAAATATTTTAGGTAAAATATCTAAAATATTTATATCTCAAAATGCTTAGAGATACAGCTTAATAAACAGTCTCTTATATCATATACTTTGGATACAACCGTCCGATATTTCTATAGATTTGTACTATTTTTTCGCATTTATTTTTATTCAAGTTGTGCAATATTATTTTGTACTCTCTTTTTCTACCAACAATAAAATTATATATTTTTTGTGTATATTTTGATGTAATTTGATATAATGTAAATGAAGCATCCTTTTATTTTTATTAATTCTTCATTAAAATCTCCAATTAATAGATAAATACGTACATACGTACGTGTGTGTATATATATATATTGAAAAAATAGTTCTGTAGCTATTTACATAAGTCATTTTTGTAGGTGACTATTGGATGGATGGTGGGCGATCAAGATGAGTGACGAGAAAAGGAAAGAGAGTAAAAAGAAAAAACACCTACCATTGTCACTCATGTAAAAGACTTGCGATTCCTCTTTCTAAAGTAACCTTTTTATTTTAACACGAAAAGAAAATCGCATTTCACTTGCGAATCCTCTTCCCAATTGTCTTCCTGTTGATTCATTTTCCCTAATCGTCGAATGGAATACAGAACTACGCCATTTAGCATTGGATCTATCGATGACTTACAGGTGTATTTTTATAATATATATGCAATGAAGAAAGATTTTGCTATTAGAAGAAGTTGATTCAGAAAATCAAAAGACAGTGGAGAATTAATAGCACGTAACTTTGTTTGTTATAAAGAGTGACATAAAGACATGAATGACATTCTACTGTTATGTTACGAACTTAATACTAAATTATTTAAGAGATGCAGACTCTATAGGCGTGAAATTTAGTAACCCCCATACCCAGCACTAATTTGGCTGTCTAATAAAACACGCGGCAGTCGACTCGAAAGCCGATACACGTCCCCGGCTGTCAGTTCCTCGGCTCTCCCACGGGCAAGAGGGAGTCCCCTTCATCCTTTCACAATGGATTCAGGGCAAGGACACAGTTGCCGGTCGGAAGGTTCGCTAGCCGGCAAGTCAGCTAACAATGAACCTAACACAATTGTTTGATTTTTTAATACAAAATGTTGATTTTCTCATCATGTGTGAACTAAAAATTTCACGTGACATTCTACCGTTATATTATGAACTTAATGCTAAATTATTTAGGGAACGTGAACTCTACAGGCATGGTTGTAGGTCATCGTCGATCAAGATCGATGGGTGAAATTTGGTGACCCTCATACCCAGTATTGATCTAACTGCGAGGTAAAACACACAGCAGCCAGCTTTCGAGCTCGTACACGTCCCTAACTGTTGGTTCCCCGGCTCCCTTTCGAGCAAGAGGGAGTCCCTTTCGTCCTTTCACAATGGATTCAAGGCAAGGACATAGCTGTCGGCCAGCAGGTTAGCCGACAGCGAACCTAACATAATTGTTCAGTCTTTTAATACAATTGTTCAGTCTTTTAACACAAAACACCGATTCTCTCTTCACGTGTAAACTTTAAATTTTACGTGACATTCTACTGTTATGTTACGAACTTAATGCTAAATTATTTAGGGGATGCAGACTCTACATGCGAGGTTGTAGGTCATCGTCGATCGAGATCGACAAGTGAAATTTGGTGACCCCCATACCCAGCACTGATCCGGCTGCCAGGCAAAACACGTGGCAATCGTCTCAAAATTTGATACATGTCCCTAGCTGCCAGTTCCCTGGCTCTACCCTGGTTCAACGGTAGTTGTCGTCCAGGTGGAACTTCTTCCAAAACTTGGCATTTTTAGATGAAAGTGCTGTTATTTCCACTTCTGTTTATTTAGGTTAGTCGTAGAGTAAAGTCGGTAATGTTATAGGTTGGACGTAGAGTAAAGTCCATAGCGTTATGGCCAATCGTAGGGTAAAACTCATTATCATCTCCCACTCAGCTAAGTCTAGGTTCCGGGTAAGCACACGACAGTTGGCTCGAAAGCCGATACATGCCCCTGGTTGCTGGTTCCTCGGCTCCCTCTTGAGCGGTAAAAACTCGTTATCACCCCACTTAGCCGAGTTTGGGTTCTGGGTAAGCACACGACTGTTGGCTTGCAAGTCGGTACACACCCTCGACTGTCGGTTCGCCGACTCCCTCTTGGGTGGTAAAACTCTTTATCACCCCCACTCAATTGTTAAATCCATTTATATAGTCTCAGGTTTTTTAACATTAATATTTGAAGGATATCTAGAGTTATACCTTTAAAATGCCTAAGTACTATTTACAACTTAAAAATTGAATTTTACGTGTTTAACTTAAAAACTCACGTGTCTTGTTGAAACATCGATCATTTATACTTAAATTTACAATTTTTTAGTTAAAACGTCGACACTGTTCACACGTGCATTTTAAAACGCACGCGCCTAACTTAAAAAATAGCGTGTTCATGTTAAAACGCCGATCTTTTAATACAATCGTCCAATATTTTAATATAAAATGTCGAATCTTTCATCACGTGTGAACTTAAACTTTCACATGATGAAAGATTGTAGGATATAGCTTGTGAACTTAAACTTAAACACTGGTCTTTCAAGTTCCTACTACATATACTTGTAAGATTGTAGGATATAACTTAATTAATATTTAATCATAATTTGATGGTAATTTAAAAGTTGTAATTATATTTGCTAATTATCTATTTAGTTATTAATTGAATATAACTGGAAATATTGAACTTAATGCTAAATTATTTGACACTTGAATGTTCGATTCAGGTTAAGTGTTTTAAGTTAGTGGATTAATTATATTTAATATTTAAAACACTTTAGCTTGATACTCGAACGAGTATAGTTAGTTAAATAAGTATTAGATATGAATATAGTTCATGAAATATCATGGTAGAATGTCATGTGAAATTTTAAGTTCACACGTAATGAGAGAATCAACGTTTTGTATGAAAAGATTGAATGATTGTATTAAAAGATCGGTGTTTTAACATTAACACATGACTTTTTAAGTTAAATGCATGCGTTTTAAAGTTAAGCCGTAAAGTAAATGTCTTTACTTTACGATTTCCCGTAAAGTAAAGTCTTTCTTTTCAAATATTTTCAATAATGTTAAAATGTTAAATACCTAAGCTTAAAAAATTAAATCACTTATTTGAAAATCTTAAATACCTTATTATACTTAATTGAAATTAAACACAACGACACGTGGAAAATAATCGATTGAAGAAAACGGGAAAATGTTAAATACTTTATTTTACTTAAATTTATAACTTAATATTTAATCAAAATATTTTTAAATTTAAAATTAATTAATTAAAAATCAAATCCACCCTAATATTTTCATTAAATATTTTACAAATTATAAGAATATTTCACAAAAAAATTGAAGACAAATTTAATAATTAAATCAATGAATTAAAAATATTAAATACAAAACAACACAAATATTTTATCATTTCATCAAAAATTTAAGTCATTGATTTAAATAATTTATTAATCACTTATTCCAACATATTAAAACAATAAATTAATGCATATGTTAATTAAGCACTTAACAAACTTTAATCACTATATTTGTAATCAATAAATAATTAATTAAAAAATCTATAAGTTTATTAACGCAACAATTCAAAATATACATGGATGAAATTTTAAAGTTAAAGGAGATAAAATGTATACATACTTTTAGGTGAAGAGAGAGTGTGTATTTTTAAATTTCACTTGTAAGAAAAAGTATTTTTAAGTTACATAAATTTCACTCGATCTATTGACGGACACTTACAGAACTCATACTCTCTCTCTCTCTCTCTCTCTCTATATATATATATATATATATGTAAAGTTAGCTCCTATCAATTTTGGGAGTTAAAAAGAATTGAAATTTTACGTAGTAACTAAAATTATGAATATAAATAATAACGTTAAAAGTAATTTTAAAAATAAACAGTATAAACCTACGTTAAACAAATGCTTTCTTTTGCTTGGTAGGGGCCATATTGAGCTTATCGTTGATGTCAACGGAGCATCAGAATATTGCAAATTCTCCAGACCGGCCATGAAAGGGCGGCTGAGATGTGTATAATATATATGTGTCGCATTGCTATTCGCAGAAAACATTGCTGGGTTCGAATTCGAAATTGCTTTGTCGATCTGGAATAAGATGGGCCAATGGTTTACATATATACACATGCATGCGACTCCATATATGATATTTCAGAAAGGGATAATATCCGATCCCCTTCAACTTCAACGAGTGGGAGGCCTTGCATATATTGATGTGACCAAACTGGAATCATTTGATTCATGAAGATTAATATACCTATCGGTAGGTATATATCTATATGATCTTCACTTTTGATTGAAGATCATATCCAATTAATCCTCGATTTTGTGATTGCGTTCTTTAGCTTTATAGCTACCGTATCTTCAACTAGATCATTTCTTAAAAGTCGAAAATGATGGAGTCATGACCGGATCGGAGACATACATGCAATTAATATATATCTAGTCGATCTACAGATTACTGTACATACATGGTTAATTAATTGAAGGGTACGTACGTACGTAGGTGCGTATAGGGCTTAATTAATTAAGCAAGGATCGTGCTTTTCGCTGCTCTCTGGGAAGCGCACATGACGAACAGGAAGAAGAAACCCACGTAGGACAATGCAATGGAAACCACGGCCTGCTTGCAGAAGTTCTCGTAGTATCCACACACCTTGGGCCATCCCATCTCGTCGTTCCCGTACTTCGCTACGTAACCTATCGACGACACCGCTGAAGCCGATGCTATCACCAGACATGTCACCAACTGCAATTAATTAATGTAAGTTACAAATTAAACACGGTTAGTTAGTGTTTTGATTGATATGTAATTAGTTCATTAATTAATTAATTAACGAACGTTTCTGAGACCCGTCGATCTCACTTGCATGCATGTCCTTCTGAAACGCGTGTGTTAGATATTTCTGAAGTCCTGATTAAAATGGCAACAACTATATATATATATATATATATATATACATGTTTCGGGAATTATATTCGAATTACTCACGAAATCCAACAGAAACACGAGGAAATATTTCTTCGTCCTGCAGCGAACGATGATGGTAATGAGGCAGTACGCAGCGGCGGTAGCATTTCCACCAATGAAGAACCTAGAGCCATGCATGAACAACACAACGTCAGCAACGATATATATATATATATATTGTTGATTCCAACAGGTGGTGATCACCGGAAATTAAAAAGAGATTAGATAAGTTAACTTAAAATTGTCAAACATCATGATCCTATATATATATATGTTGTTAATTAAGGCGCACGATGGGTGGATTAAAAGGGTAATTAATGGATTAAGGAGAAGCATTGATCAACTCCATATATATTTAATTACTTGAAAGAAGGAGAGGTTTTGTAGCTGGCGTCGATCTCGAAGCCTCCGATCGTGGCGGTCTGCTTGCCGACGAACATGCAGTACGCCGCGGCAAACGTCATGACGAACGCCAGGAAACTCGACAACAGCTCGAACAAGAAGCAACCCATCAATCGACGCCCCGGCCGGCCCCTAGCTAGCTAGCTTCTCCTCCTCGGATCTCTCTCGATCGATCGATCTCAGGCACGTACGTACGTATACCCTTCGGAGCAAATATGTACGTACGTACGTACTGAGATGAACCCCCCAGCGGCGTGTGGGCAGAGAGATCTATAGGTCGCACAGCCCTGTAATTCTGACGCGGCATCGCCATATTTGACGCTTGCATGACCTGACCGGGATTCGTCGTCCTAATTTCTAAAATTAAACGAGGTGATTAATTAATTAACCCCATGCAACTGGATTGATTTTGCCATGTTTGGCAAGAATGCTGTGCGCTCGCATGTTGACAGAAGAGATCGACAAAGTCCATTCATGATCTGTTTCGTGCGTTTGACCCTTCGTCAAAGGATACAGCTAGCGCGCGCTAATCTTTGCTGGGTATGTTAATTCTTTTGTCTTTATTGTTAATTATGTAACTAAACTCGATCAACCGCTCCACTTAATTGGGATCAGATGTTGTATATCACTCTAGCTGTTACTCCATACAATACGTTTTCTGAGAGAATACAATAATGGTGTTACAGATGACTTGGTGTATATATATATCAAGGTCTCCAATCAAATAAACACATGCACCCTTCTCCCAATGTTGCATGACTCTCTTTCAATTAAAGCTAAAGATACATTTGTGCAAGTGCGTAGAATTAGTAATTTATTTTTTGAGTAAAATTAAATTAAACAAAAATAAATGTCTTTTTAGAATGAAACGAAATTAGAAATTTTAGTGGTTCAAATTGGTTGAATGGAAGTGTGTAAGTTCAAGTTAGTTGAATTTTAGATGATGTAGACTCTATGAGATCAGACTTCATTTATGTTTTTTACTGAAAAGTAAATAGTATCGATGAAAATAAACTGAATTTAATTTTACTGACATAAACAAATGATTCATAAAAATTAAATTCATTTCAAGTGTTTAATTTTCAAGAATTTCATAGACATCTAAGAGTCATTTTCATCTTAAAAAATGAGGTATTTCTTCTTACATGAAGGCACATGAGAGATTTATTTCTCCTTGTTAGTCTATTTATTTTGCCAATATTTTTCTTGCTTGTAGAATGTTTGTTTGTGTTATTTTCTACTCATTTACTTTTACGAGGCTTTTGCATAGTCTCTTCCATGTGCCGTTTTGTACCAGAGAGATTTGTATATTTAAAAAGTACAATGATAAAAAATTATGATAATAATAAGTTATTTTTTTTTTATATTATTTTTTGTACTTTTTAAAAATACAAAATTTCTTTTATTTTCTCTCAAGGATCTACATCGTAGACTTATAATAAAAAAAACCAACTCAACTACTACCATACTTTTATTACCTTTTTTAAATAAAAGGATGATAATATTAACTTAAAGATAAGATTTTAGACACAAAACCCCAAGCCAATGTTAAACAGAAGTTTAAGATAAATAATCTGTTGAAGATGAACCAAAAGGTACTGAAACGATTAATAGCTAAACCCAAGGGCAACCATAGTTAATTATTATAGCCCTCTACCACATGAAGTCTACTCCTAAAAGTTTCATCATAGCAGTACTAATTAGCTACATCATTAAGAGATAATTTGTGGATGTTGTAAATTTGAAAAATAGAAATTTATGAAACAGAAAAGACAAAGGAAAAAGAAAATTAAGAAATAAAAAATTTTTTAAGACTATCTGTACATGTTGTGAAAATTTAATTTAACAAAATTTATAAATATTTTATATTTTAATATTTCAAATATAATTTCATATTTTCCATATAACTATAAGTTTAATGATAGTCGGAAGAGGTTGAGTAAGACACATGAGATTAAAGACATGTATCGTGATGAAATTTTTGTTAAAAATAGTCTCATATATCAACAAAATTTACTTAAGTAGTTGAAAAAATTTTCATTATATTATAAGTCAAGTTTCTATCGATAAAATATCCAATATGAGACTATCATTCAACACTCCCCCGTACTTTTAATATAATATTAGAGTACCAAGTTGTGGGTTACACCCCTCACCAAAAAGTAAAAAAACACATGTTGTGTATTTGCAGGAGAGTGTTGGATGATAGTTTCATATAAAATATCTTATCGATGAAGACTGAACTTATATCATAGTAGAAATTTTTTCAACTACTCAGTTGAATTTTGTTGATGTATGAGACCACTTTCAACAATTTTTATTAATTGTAAAAAAATTTCTGACCCAATAGATAAGAAATTGTGAAAAAAATCTATATTTATAATGATAGAATAATTTAAATTTTTTTCACATTTTCTAGAACACGGAGAAATTTAAATTTTTTTTTCATAATTTCCAAGAAACACAAATCCTTCGTAAGAGTCAAATTAAAGGAATTTTGATCACCTTCCATTTAGATTGGAGTTCGTTTAAAATATCTAAGCTCTTGACACTTATAATTAATTAAAGACAGAAAACCACAGTAACGCAAGAGAAAAATTGTTACAGAATATTAATTAAATTGATAGTCTCGCTATGCTACGTCCAATACTTTTATTACTTACCAATCAAAATTAATGTGAATTATATTAAAGTTTATTTTGAAATTAATTAACATTATCAATATATACTATTAAGTTTGCCACTTCTTAAAGAAGTGTCTTTAACAATATATACTATTAGACAAATTTGTCTAAGGGTGCCTTGGAGATGTACAAACTAATTAAACTCTTATAATTAATCTATTTAAATTTCTCTTAAAATAAATTAATGGTGAAAGAACGGAGATACAGATATATTAAAATCAAGTTCTATTGTATCTATGTGAGAACTGCGCACAATGAATCTTTTATATTGAAAATAAATTAACTGTTAAATAAGATGATATTTTAAAATCCTCGTTGTAAAATTGTTTTCTAGCTTATTTAAATCTCATTTTTCTTGCTGACAATGAAAAATTATCGTTGTTTGTGGATTGAATAGATTAAAAATAATGTTAAGTGAGGGTTTAGGAAATAATTGTTTCAATTCTGGATTATTGACTTCAAATTTAATGCTTTATTTGGATTTTGACTTTCAACTCAATTTTACACATCGATTTAAACAAAAATAAATATTATTTACTAATATTTTTTGTGAGTTCTTCGTTGAAATAAATTTTCTTTACCATATCTACCTACGAGACCCAATTAAAAAAAAGCATATGACAGCAGAACCAAAGCATTAGAAAAAAGGATGCAAGAACTCACATTATTCTTTGGTTATTTGCAACCTTAAAAAAATATGCACTACTTGTAAGACTAATATTTAAAAAACACATCAAAAGATTAAGGCTGTGTTTATTAACGCGGTGTGGTGCAGTAGCGTGGGTTGCGTGAGATTTTTACTTTTTACACAATTTTCAATGACGAATGATTGATAAAATACGTGTATCAGTTATGGTTCAATAATTTCCAAATTTACCCTCAATATTATTTTTAATAACATTTTTAAAAATATATCAAAAAATTATCACCTGGGGGAGAGCCGAGAAACTGGCAATTGGGAATGTGTACCGGCCAGCAGGTAGACTGCCGCTTGTGAATTAATTATTTTATTTGCTTCTCCACAGCGTCCTACCCGATTAGCAGGTCGGCTACCACCTCCTATAAGTCGGTTGTCGCCTGTGACCACCTGCATAGGCTCGAGGGTAATCCAGTTTACGCTCGCGTAAGTTCGTGGGTAAACATGTTAACCCTTGTACTATACATTTAGGTATAAATCATGATTTTTTCTGTGAATTAATCATTTTATCTGCCTCTCCACAACATCCTACCCAGCCAGCAGGTTGGCTGTTGCCTCCCATAAGCTGGCTACTGCCTGCGACCATCGGCACCAACTTGAGGGTAATCCAGTTTACCCTCGCTTAAGTTCGTTGGTAAACATCTTAACCCTCGGACTCTATATTTAGACATAAATTATGATTTTTTTGTGAATTAATCATTTTATCTGCCTCTCCACAACATCCTACCCAACTAGTAGGTCGGCTATCCCCTCCCATAAGTTGGTTGCTGCCTGCGACCACCGGCACTGGCTTGAGGGTAATCCAGTTTACCCTCACCTAAGTTCGTGGGTAAACGTCTTAATCCTCAGACTCTGCACTTAGACATAAATCATGATTTTTTCTGTGAATTAATCATTTTATTTGCCTCTCCACATTATCTTACCCGACTAGCAGGTCGGTTGCCGCCTCCCATAAGCCAGTTGTCGCCTGCGACCATCGACACTGGCTCGAGGGTAATCCAATTTACCCTCGCCTAAGTTCATAGGTAAACGTCTTAACCCTCGAACTCTGCACTTAGACATAAATCACAATTTTTTCTATGAATTAATCATTTTATTTGCCTCTCCACAGCATCCTACTTGGCCAGTTGGTCGACTGCTACCTCACATAAGTCGGCTGCTGCCTGCGACCACTGGCACTGGCTCGAGGGTAATCCAATTTACCCTCACCTAAGTTCGTGGGTAAACGTCTTAACCCTTGGACTCCACATTTAAACATAAATCACAATTTTTTCTATGAATTAATCATTTTATGTACCTCTCCATAGCATCCTACCCGACCAACAGGTTGGTTGTCGCCTCTCATAAGTTGGCTGTCGCTTGCGACCACCAACACTGGCTCAAGGGTAATCCAGTTTACCCTTGCCTAAGTTCGTGGGTAAATGTCTTAACCCCCAGACTCTGCATTTAGACATAAATCACGATTTTTTCTGTGAATTAATCATTTTATCTGCCTTTCTACAACATCCAACCCGACCAGTAGGTCAGTTGCTGATTCCCATAAGGTAGTTGCCACCTGTGACCACTGGCACCGGCTCAAGGGTAATTCACTTTACCCTCGCCTAAGTTCGTGGGTAAACGTCTTAACCCTCGAACTTTGCACTTAGACATAAATCATGATTTTTTCTGTGAATTAATTATTTTATCTACCTCTCCGCAACATCTTACCTGGTTAGCAGGTTAGCTGTCGCTTCCTATAAGTTGGTTATTGCCTACGACCACCGGCACCAACTCGAGGGTAATCCAGTTTACCCTCGCCTAAGTTCATGGGTAAACGTCTTAACCTTCAGACTCTGTACTTAGATATAAATTATGAGTTTTTCTATGAATTAATCATTTTATCTGTCTCTCTACAATATCTTACCTAGCTAGTAGGTCGGCTGACGCCTCCCATAAGCCGGTTGTCGCCTGCAACCACCAGCACAGGCTCGAGGGTAAGCCAGCTGTTGCCTACGATAGGAGGGGCACACCAACGGCGGTGGAGCTAGGGTAGTGTGGAGACGCATTTTTCGAGAAAAAGGGGTGAACGTATTATTGAAATTTTGCATTTAATTGTTGTAGTAAAAGAAATTACTACATTATCCTGTTTCACTTTAATTATCATGTACAACCAATTACGTATAGTAAATACCCCACCCCATCCCGTTAACAAATACAATCTAAGTTAACTGACATGCAGATACCTAACTTTCAAAAAAAAAAAAGACATGCAGATTCCTTCAGAATTAATTAGCTTCGACAAACCTAACTCTAATGTTTCATTTGAAGTTACATTTTTTAACTATATTTACTTTACATCGTAATCATCTATAGTAAACCAATTAAAGGATCAATTTATTTAAACTTTATTTATTATACATCAATTTTTCATAAATTTTTATATTCAAATTTTTCATAAATTTCTAAATTTCAAATTTTTATCATGTAACTCTAACTTTATTTAGTTTACTACTATTAACTTTAATTTTTCACAGTTATTAAAACTAAGTACATGGTAAATAACTCCACAACAAATACAACAAAATAATGGTAATGTGTATAGTAAATTATGAGATGAGAATTTATATATAAAACTTTATACAATAACAGTGATATATACAAATTTAGAAAGGAAAAGAAAAGATCCTTTTCAAATGAGACCTTAGAAGGTATTCAAATTTCTTGACCATTGACTACTAACAAATGTAGTAATTAAGGTTTGAATCTTAGGGGGTTTATATCGACAAAATTGGAAAGAATTGAATTTCATCCAATTTAGATACTTATGTGAATTCTTTTAAGAAATTAAATAGAATTTATTTAAAAGAGGAATTCAAAATTCAATTCAAACATTTTCCTTGTGAATTGTGTGAAATTCCTTTGTTGTCCCTCTTACAGGACATCTCATAGTTCTCATATCTCTTAAAAGTCTATTTCATGAATAATTAAATTTTAAAATATTTTGATTTTTTTTATTTTTTTAAATTAAAATAAATTTAATTTTATCAAATTTTATCGTATATACGAACATTAAAATTTTGAATTTTATCTAATTCTACAAGATACACTAACACTTCATCTACCTTAAATTTAATTTAATTTTAATTAAAAAATAAATTATTAATAATTTATTTCTATCTAATTTTATCTACTGTCGTTATCATTTATAAAATTATACAATATTTACCAATTCATTCTTATGCATCGTTCATCTGCCACAAAAAGCCGCCCTCAAAACTGAAATGAGTGATTCCAGGAGCAGCAATTGGTGAACAAATATTTTGTTGCATCGATCAAAGCATACACCTTTCTCTGTAATTAGTAAGTCCGTTCTTATCTTTTCGTGATTACACGAAGAATATTGGTGTATATTTTACCACTGTTTCAAAAATACGATTTCACATTTTTCTAAATATTATATATTTACATAATAGTTAAAAATAAAGAATATTTTTTCCAAATATTATATGAAAAATTTAACTTATATTTGTATTTATTTGATAATTTAATTGAAGTGTAAATAAAATTATTTAAAATATAAAAATATTAACCTAATTAAATAATAATTACAAAATAATAAAAAACATTATTAAAAAATTAAAATATCATATGATAATAAGAATAATTATGAAAAAATCGATCTGTGAACAAAACCTTATTTAATTTTTAACGATGTGTATGAAATAATCTCGATAATGCGTATGAATTGAATCTCGGGACACGTACCAAATCACAATTTTGCTACGTTACTCTAGGGTGGTAAAGAAATTTTTACTATACATTTTAATTTTTTATTATACACTATAATAATTTATAATAATATTTATTAAATAATTTTAATATTTTATATTAAAAATTATAAAAAAATTACTTTTATCATAAATTATATTATTTCTTACAAAATATATAAATCTCACCTAATTTAATGTTATCTTTACGGCAAACAGATAATTCGAATTTTGGAACTTGTAGTGCCGTTCGATAACACGTACAGACATGACACCACTCCCATCACCAGCACACACAGATCTGCTCTGTGGCGATGGCCGTCCCGCTGATCTCGCATCCATTCATCCCAAACACCTATGGCCGTCTCAGGTCGATGCGAGCTCTGGCCCCGGAATCATCAATGTCGGCATTGGGGGCTGCATCCGTGACAACGCCTCCTCAGCCCAGGAAGGGGGCGAAGGGGCGCAGCGTAGAGACGCAGTCGAAGGTGCTGGTCGAAGACGAAGAGCTCGAGCCTGCCGGGATTGTGGATTTCATCGAAAGGTCGAAAGAGATGATGAATTTGGGAGGCGTTGATGACGGACCGCCCCGGTGGTTCACGCCGGTCGATTGTGGGGGGCAGGCTCGGGTCGAAGCAGCTCCTCTTTTGCTCTACTTGCCTGGTAAGTCGATAAGTGAACACGGAAATAGGTTAATTGCTAGGTGAATGGAAATTGAAAAAGGCGTTGAATTGGCAATTTTGGTTCTTCGGCGAATTGTTGATGTTGAGACATTTTGGAGCCTGGTGTGGGATTCAGGTTCCGCTAGGGTTCCGGTGTCGCCTTGAACAAGACTGCATCATTGGTTGAACTGGAGCATTTACGGAGGCATGGACATGTATATTTTGTAGAGAAAGATCAAGGAAGAAGAGCTTTGGTGGTTTTGAATGATCGTATATTCACTGTATATTGAGAGGATTTACAATAGCCCCAATATATAGGCCAGCATGATCGTCCATTACATACAAGTAATTTAGGAAATTTTTATACATGGAATTTTGGTAAGTTTACAATTGTAGTAGCTCCATCAATGCTCCGTGATTGTTGGAATCATTCTTGATTCCGTAAATGATGCCCAATACACCCCCTCAAACGAGATGGAGGAGGTTGTAGTCGGAGCTTGCTA
>JAMKPZ010002771.1:0-39870 GCA_024699675.1 Amphibolis antarctica
TGTTTAAATGTAATTGTAAATTTGTAATAATGTAAATATAAAATATGTAATTCATTAATAAATAAAAACTTAATTTAATTATATGCATTGTTGTTTGATTGTCTCATTTATTAAGTTGTTAAATACTTGAATGTTGAATTAAATTTAAATATTGATGGTTGAACGGTCGTATACACGAGTGGGCGGGTTGGGAACTGTGCCTGGGCCGGCAACCGGGTCATTGGGTCGGTTACTGAGTCATTGGGTCGGTTACTGAGTCATTGGGTCGACAGCCGACTCGTAATGTCGAGTCCCGCCGTCCCGAGAGGAAGAGCCGTAGACTCTTCGGTGATATGAGTCGTGTGGCCCGTGCCCCCCTCTTGTCCAAGGGGGAAGGGCAGAAGGCCATGCGGGCCAGCAGGGACCACAGGGTGAACGGTCGCGTGGGCAGGAGGGGGGTGAACCGTGAACAGGTCGTGCGGTTGGCAAGGGAGACAGGCCACCGAGTCTTGGGTCAGCTGTCGGGTCGTAGCATCGGGTCTTAGGAAGAATCGTGCTGGTCAAACTCGTGCCATTGATCGACATGAATAGTATTTTTTCATGTCACGAGTCATGCCTAGGCTAACCCATTAGTGGTGTAGGTCGTGCAATGTCGACTCGACACGGCACGATTGATAACTCTATATTTGTTTGATCATAGAATTTGTAGGTACCTATTTGTCTGATGAATAATATTAGTATATGATTTTGGTAATGAAAAAAGAAAGTAATAAAATTAATAAAATTTTATATATAAAAATTTATATAATGATCATAATATATATAAAAATTTATGTAAAATTTTATATAAGGTGTGTTTAGTGACATTTTTTAGTTCTAGAAGTTAGATAAAGTTAAAGATAGATTTAATTTTGTGAAAAGAGTTAAAATTATATAATAATTTTGATAATAAAAATTTATATATTAAAATTTATATAATAATAATAATATTAAAAATAATTAAAATTAAAAAAATTAAAATCAAATGAACCCATAGCTTATTAACCTTCCTTGTCCGCTCAAATCGTTACCTGAGCAACCATCGCAGCCCCTGCACAAACCACACCTTGCATCCATGCTCGTCGTTCAGCTGCCCCCTGCACCATGGAGCCAAGCCTCACACAAACCCCATTTGCATTCCAAACCATATGCACACCCGAAGCTGTACCCGATCTCTGATCACCAGAGAAACTCCTCCACACGTTCATCCGCCCAGATTCGATGGCCTATTCCGTCGTGTCACCTCTGCCGAAGAACTTTCGGCCACCTAACCCCCCTCTGTGTCGTTTGGCTAACACCCGGAGGCCCCTTTCTGAGTTTCGACGTCTTCCTCCTCGAGCAGTGGCAACTGTATGAACGATGAGGGGCAACCGATAAAGCTCTCGGCTAACCGTCGGAATAGGTTAGCTTTTTGTTCTATGTTTAAACATCACTCCAAATAATCAATTAGTTGTCAGAATTTCAGTTTCTGGCTTCCATTCTCATTGGTAGACCAACCGTCGGAACTGGATCATTATTTTGCAACATAACATAATACCACGTTAGTCATATATGCACAAATGTTTGTTTTACTTTTCTTTTCAATCCAATTGTTGGATTCTCATTTTCTCTTTTTTCCTTAAAAGTATGCTTCATGCTATTTAAATAGGCTCCTTATTTGCTATGATTTGATTTACATATTCGAAGTTACGAATTTTTAAAGTCAGCATGAACTTTCTTTTTCTGATTTAATTTGTGTGCTGCTTGTTAATTTGGTTGTTAGATTGCCATTTTCTTATTTTTCCTTAGAAGCTTGCCTCTTACTCTTCAATTTGATGCTTTATTTGATATGATTCGCTATACAAATCTCAAGGTATGGATTGTTGAAGTTAGAACAAGCCTTCTTTTTGCTTATTTGTCTTTTAAGCATACATATTCTTCTTTTCACATACTATTATTGATCCAACCTTTGAATTTCTATTCTCATTTCTTTCCTTGGAAACACTTTTAATGTTCTTTAATCTAAAACTCTATTTGCTCTTATTTGGGTTGTGATTAAAATATATGGATTTTTAAAGTTAGAATGCTCTCATCGTTTTCTATTTGATATGTGAGTGTGCATAACTTTACTATGGTAATCTGCTCTTAAATCAGCCTTTGGATTTTTGTCTACGTATTTTTTTCCTAGAAGCATACTTCCTTTGTTTCAATTCGGTATTATGTATGCTATGTTTCAGCTAATAAATTTAAAGATACAAATTTTTCAAACTAGTGTGAACTTACTGTTTCCTGGTTTTATTCTTGTGCATGCATTATCGTTTTTGGGTATCTACTCTTAATCTAACTATTAGATTTCCATCTACAAATTTTTGCTTTGAAGCATATTTTCTAGTCTTCAATTTGATATCTTATATGCCATGTTTCAACTTATGGATTTAAAGTTGTTGATTTTACAAGTTGGTGTAAACCCACTGTTTTCTAGTGCAATTTCTGCATATGGATGATCTTTCATTACTAATCTGCTTTCAATTCGGCTATCAAATTTTATCGCTATAATTTTTGTTTGTTAGCATGTTTTTGTTAGGAAAAATAGATTGTTATGTGAAGGATTTAATGATGAACAAATGGTGGAATAATTTAATCATAAATATTTCTTAATCTTTAATATTTTACTGTAGTTAATATTTTGCTTGTTAATATTTTGTTAATATTCTTGAATACTAGAACAAGCCTCTGAATACTGGACTAAAATCCTAGAACTCTAAACTAGTTTTTTTGGAAGAGCATGTTGTTCATATCGTAGGAAATCTCAGCTTACTAAACTTGTTTTTGAACTACTGTACTTCATTTTTCCATATTATCATAAAAAATCTTGGTACTCCAAACCTATTTCTGACGGACTTCTAGACTTATTTTAATTATTCATTTACAAGGTTCTATCTTATTTGCTTTGTTATTTTATAAAGTTGATTTTGCTGAATTTTAATTTGAATTAGAAGTTAAATCAAAAATATTTATATGAATTGCCTTTGAAGTTTAAGAGAAAAGTTAGTAATCTAGTTGTAACCAAAATTAAATCATTAAAGATACAACTTTTAATAATAAATCCTTTAGGATTTCATGGTTGGTTATGATCTTCTCCTCCCTAAGTTAATCACAAAATAAGTTTACCAAAATTGAACTTAAAAAAAAACAATCCATGTATTGTTGCTGTAGGAGAAAAAATTGAGAGATTAAGGTTTCATTACAATAAAGGAGAGATACATATACATTTGTAATAGGGTCCTAGACTAAGATCCATATACTTGAGATAGTTCAATACATTTAACACTCCTTGTCAAAGCTTATACCTAAGATAGTTAGATACATCTAACACTCTCTTTCAAGTTGGTGCTTCTAAATTATTTAAACTTGGCTTGACATAAAGATCCTTGAAAACACTAACATTCAAATCCTTTATAAAAATATCTAGTAATTGTTGAGATGATCTAGTGTAGGGTCTATAAATAATTTTGCCAAATACTAATATTTTGACATAGTGACAATCTATTTTAATATGCTTAGTACGCTTGTGAAATGTAGAGTTGCTTACAATATAAATAGTAGTTTGATTGTTGCAATGCATATTCATCGATAGTGAGACTTCAACTCCTAATTTTGCTAAAATGCATTTTAATTACATCAATTCATTCATCATGGTTTGAGACATAAATCTGTATTCTACCCTTTGTACCTAACTTGAACTATATCAATTCATTCGTAGCTTGAGACATAGACCTATATTTTACCTTTGCACCTGACTTGGATACAACATTTTGCTTTTTAGTTCTCCATATAACAAGATTGTCACCTACATAGGTATAGTAACCTAAAGTAAAACTCTTGTCACCATGATCATCTCCATTACCCGAATTAGAGTTGGCAACCACATCTATATTCCCATTGTTGGGACAAATAGTTCCCCATTGGAAACAGTACTAATGTTGATTTAACCTATAACATAGTTGAGAACCCTTCAACTACTCAACTAAGTTTTATTGAAATATAAGACCTTTCTACTTGGTATCAGAGCAGGTATGCACTTTATCCGTTAGTTACGTATAGGCCTGCACCCTAATCAGGAACAGTACTGGTGTTAAAGAAAGGCCTAGAGTCACGTGTGTAAGAGAGAGTGTTGGGATGAATAGTCCTACATCGAAAATAATACCAATGTTGATCTAGTCTATAATATAGTTGAGAACCTTTCAACTACTTAGTTGAGTTCTGTTGGAAAATGAGACCTTTCTACTCTCATGTTTGGAGTAGATTAGTCCTTTCCTAGGATTGTCTTTAATGTATGCAAGACTCCTTATAACACCATTTAAATGAACCACTCTTGGCTCATACATGAATGAACTTAGGACACCAACTACATAGGAAATATTTGGACAAGTTATTGTAAGATAAATTACTTTGCTAATAAGTTTACAATATCTTATAGGATCTTCAACTTTGTCAGATGTGGTGACCCATAAAAGAGAATTCTGTTATATTGGAGTCTACTCTAGTTCACATCCTAAAAGGCTTATTTTTTCTAGAAGATCAAGTGCATACTTCCTTTGTGATAGGGTCATCCTCTTTGTGGTTTTCTTGTATCCTTAATAGCAAACTACCTAGCCAAATACTACTATGTGACATTAATGCCATTTTTAATAAAATGTTATCAACATAGATTGCCAAAATAGTACATCTTGTAGAACCTTTCTTAATAAACATAGAGTTATCCATAACATATCTCCTGAACCTTTTTGTAAGTATGACAAAATTGAGTTTGCAAACTATGCCCTTGGATTTTGTTTGTGTCTATAGATTGTCTTTTTCAATAAATAGACATGATTCTTTTCATGAGCAACATACCTTAAAGGTTGCTCATAAAGATTGTCTCATTAAGATCCCTATAGAGAAAAACATTATTGACATCTAATTGTGTAAAATGCTAGTTATTATTAACTATCAAGGTTAGAATCACATGAATGGAGTTGAGGTGGGCAACAAGAGAAAAAGGTTTTCTTGTAATCAATTTCATATATCTAAGATTCTAAGTAAAACCTTGAATAACCAGTAAGGCTTTCTAGCAATCAATTGATCTATTAGCTTTACATTTAATAGCAAAGACCTAATGACTGTTGTTAAACAATAGTCCCACTGATATTGACTTGACCTATAACATAGTTGTAGTCTTTTCAATTATTTAATTGAGTTTTGTTGATATCTGGGATCTTTCAACTTGTTATTAAAGCTCAGGTTGTGGCCTCGACACTTACCTAGTCAAGACATGTGTAGTCCCATACGTGTAGGGTGTTGGACGATAGTCTCATATCGGTAGTCCCATCGATATCAACCAGACCTATAACATAGTTATAGTCTTTTCAATTACTTAATTAAGTTTTGTTGATACGTAGGACCTTTTAACAACTGCCATCCATGGGAACTCCATTAGGATGTGGGATAAACTGCCACGTTCCTTTGTTAGTCAATGCTTGCATTTCAAGATCCATAATTCTAGTGAAATTCTAATGCAAAATGCCAAATTGTTTACAAAGAGAAGTGACATTAGACCAAAAAAATTTGAAGGCATTATTAGTACGGAAAATTTTGAAAGACTAAATTGATTTTTGATTTCATTAAAAAAGTATGGATAACATTGAGAAAATGTTGACCATTTGTTAACAAATACAACTAAGCCACTTGAGAAAAATCATTAACAAATACAATTTAGTAACAATAACCAAAAAAGAAGGCATTTAAATATCACAATGTACTAACTCTAACAAGCTTTTGACACTAGATAATTCTTGACTCTTATAGATAGTATGGAATTGCTTACCTAAAATACAAGACTAACAAGTAAGAGACTTAACAAACACCCATAGGAGAGCTTCATGAAGCTTATAAAGAGAAGGGTGCTCCAACCAACAATGCTACAACAATGAGGAGTCATTAGAGGTCATGTAAGGCTTGAGGGAATGTCATCTCTAGGAAGCACGTAAACACCATGTCTTTGTTCTAGGCTTAAACCAATCCTCCCTGTGTACAGATCCTAAAGAGTGTAAAAGGGAAGAAAGTAACAAAATAGAAAAGTTGTTTAGTGATGACACTATTCAATAATAAATTAACAGAAAATTCAAGGATATAAAGCACATTATCAAGAGAAAGTTCAAAAGTAATATTAGTGGTGTCAACACTAGAAATAGGCTAATTGTGTCTATCAATGAGTGCAACAAAACAAATATTGGACATTGCTTTAAGATGGTGGAAAAGGTTTTCATTGCTTGAAATGTGGTTAAAAGCATTGGAATCCTTAACCCAAGTATCATTAGAGGCCACATGTAAGGTCAGTAAACCTATGGAAAGTACATGTGTAACTGTAATGTTAGCACTTTGTTGCACTTGGAGGAAAAGAAGCTCGTTATAATTGGCTTGAGAAATAGTCGCAAATTGGGTCTGGGACAGAACTAGTTGAAGTGTGTTGTCTAGACTGGAGGGGTTTTCGGTGGCCATGTGGTTCACTCACTTTGCACTAATTTAGCATACACACCCTTAAATGCTTAGGACTCACTCACCTAACTAAGATAACTTAAGAGATTGATTAACTTGAGTGATCAATTACTTCATCTCTTTGTTGTCTAACACTTTTCCCATATGTACATGAAGCACTTAGACTTATGGTTCATTGGATCACAATCTTACACATTTAAGGGTCATTTACATTACTTGCACTTGTATATAGGTTTTTCCTAGTTTACTCTTAGAATCATTCTTCTTATCTTTAGTTGCAGTGAAGTCCAAAAAGGGGTGGAGTATCTCTCTCTCCTCTCTCTTCACCATGTTTCTAGGGTTATAGTATGTACATACTTATAACGTAATTGGTTAAAACTTTTCCAACTAATCACCTTTTTAACCAATCAATAAGTGTCATCTCAAATCCACCCCAAGTAATCACCTCTTAATGATGCCACCTCATTTATGTGTGAAATTACATTTTTTCCCTACATTTTTATTTATGCAAATAAGGATATTTCAAAGTAAAAGCTTAAAGTTTAGGGACTTCTCATTTCTTCCCATTAGTTCAATTTCAACCAACAACTTTAATTAACTTTTCTGCTTAAATTGAAAAAAACCCTTTATATCTCCATAATTCCATTATTGTTCAAATAAATTCAATAAAAATTATTAAATTTTGGATTTATTGGAATTAAATCCCATAAATTCATTTTCTCTCAATGTTTGTTGGGTGAAATACATTTTGGCCACGACAATTCCCAAATTTCATATAAATTCCAGAATATTATTTTATTTAGTTGTTAGACATTTTATATGAAAATTTTTGGGATTTTACATCCCAGCTAAGAGAGGATGTGAAAGATAATAAAATATACAATGATTCATACAAACTTTATAATGATTCAATCACTCAACCTAATGTACTTCCTAAGAATTTCACTGACTAGTTTTGTTCCAAACTAGGACCTCTGCATGCAAACTTTCTTTGACAAGAATATTGGCGAATCACCTCCTACCAATTCATGAGTCCTCACGGTTAGAGGACACAAGCTTTGTTTACAACTCTTACCTGTCTTGCTATCATGTTCAAGAAAAGAATAAGAGTGAAGCACTCTTGGAAATTGCACAAGAGAGTAGGAGGATTAAGCTCTTTCTTGTTGGATAGGAGTGAAATATTGGAGAAGTGTTAGAGTGAAAGTTTGTGGCCTATAGTGTTCCTTGTATGGCATATGGTTAATGAATGAGATGACTCTAACAACTATAAAATTAAAATTACAGCCATTTAACACAAATTACAGTGCTTGTACATATTTGGCTTGAAGTTCCACTTAGTTGACTTTGATCAACTTAAATGTTGTAATTGAGTCAGGAATCCATCTTCATCTTGTCATTCGTGTAGGGTACTTCCATGAAGTACTTGGATCACCTATTTGACTTTCTATGTAATAGAGATGAATTAAAGAGTTAGAGATAATTTCATAAATTTATAATAAAAATATTTTGTGAATCATCAAAATAAAAAATAGAGTCAACAATGTACTTTGTGTTTTTGCGTTTTTCATCTGTTATGCTTAAGTTGCAAATATATTTTGTCTATTTCAAGTGTGATTTGTGTAGGCATACATACACATATTGCTTAATAAATCAGTGTTAAAACACACGAAAATTCAAGTATGCTGATGTTTGCCTTTTTGAACACAGGCATATATATGTCTGATCACTTATGAGGTAACCGATCTGTTTACCTTTTATTAAGTTTTGTTGCATTTAATCTGTATTAAGTTTTTCTCTGATATTGTTGTTTCTTGTATTTGTGAGATTTTGTCAAGTATGTTTGTGTTGGTCCTTTACTTTATGCTCTGGTTAATTAGGTGTGATTGCTCTTTAGAATGCATACTTTATGCTTATATGCATACTTTATGTGATTGCTCTGCTTTCTGCTCACATGTATAGATGCATTTCTAATTGCTAATTTAAGCAAACATATGATTTACATTGTACAAAAATATACATCAGAATGTATTTGTGTACAATTCTTCCATTCATTCTAGCAAACTACTTATATACCTAATTATGTTGGAGAATGCAACACATGAGGATTGCATCATACATAGTTTTCTTCTCCATATTACCTCCCCCATTCTTTTATTGCTGTAAAACATGAGTGCACACAACCATACTCAACATGCATTTCAAACACATTTCAGTTCTTCTCTAGTTCAGTCGGTTTTTCTTGTGACTTTGTAAGGTTTCCATCATTGCATTTTCAATTCCATCCACTTGTAGGTCCATCTATGGAACATAAATTTTCATGGTAAACCCAACCACAATAATTTGGATGCTGTAAGCAAACAAAAGTGGGTTAATACAATCTACCGACGGGAGACTAAAATTTATTATTAATGACATCAACAGCCCATGATCAATTCTCAGAAATATTCTTCGAGGATTCTACGTCCAAAAATGATGTTACGCATGTCCTTTCACCTTGTGGTTGTAGTGACATATCCTTTGGTCAAGTTCAATTGAAGCTGAAGAAGATTTACATATAAAGAAGATATCTAGACAACGAAAAATGCATGCCGATCAAAGGAGTAGGGGGAAAATGCCGGGATGAGGTTTTTGGTGGATAAACTCAAAGAAGATGGTTGGGAAGGAAGAGAACAAGGCTTTTATGGACATTGACGAAGGAAATTAATTAGCCAGTGATCTGTTTTGTATTTTATGTTAGAGGATACTGCTAAAAATGAAGTTAGGGTGGAGAGTTTCAAATGCTTGTGCATTCTTAAACTAACCTACCTGATGGTATCTATGCTAGCATGTTCAAATCGTAATGGTACCTGACATTTTGAAACTCAATGGTATTTGTATGTTAATCAATTGATGTATACTTGGTTCAAGAGTTTCCAATTCTCTCCTGCATGGAAACGAGATCGGAAGAGAGCAAGATATGGTTCTTTGAACGGAATAAATACATGTATGTCTTGCTTATTGATAAAATTTGACTACATATAATTACAGCAGAAAGCAATATATAGCCCATTATCAAGTCTGCCTTCCTGAGAACCAGTAACCAAGGGGAAAAGCTGGTGCACATTTTTAAATATCTCCGCCGTATGATGGGATGGAGGCTGTAGAGGGTGGCCTGATCACAAACATGTGGTAATGGGGCAAAGTAGGAAGCACTGAGAAAGAATTTCAGCTCCATATTGAACCAGCTGAGGGTTCTGAGCATCTAAAACGTATGACAATGCAGGAGATATCATCTTTGCTGTTCCTAGCCAATGCCGCTGTGGTCAAACGCTTTGCGGCAGCTTGTGGATCTTTAACAGTTTTCACCAAATCAACAGCTTCTTGATTCTTCATGACCTGAAAATAATAAATTGGTGGACATACATTATTATTGCCATGCTGGACAATTTTACGGCTAAAACAGGTGGAAATGTTTGTTCACAACTCATGCTGATGTTGAACCCATCATTTTTTACACTTCCAACTGATGTAGGCCAAACCTAAACCCAACACACTTGGGAATGTGTTGAAAATTTAACACCAAAATCTAAAGTCATTTGTATGGGTGTCACCCATCAAGTGGTTCCCTGAGGAAGCATCTTCCAAACAGCTGCAGTGAAAGTGCTTGTATGGAAAAGCAGAAGCCGAGTTCCCAAGAATGGCTATGAAGGAGTTCCTCAACATAGCTTCCATTTAATTCCAAGCATAACCTTGGAATGAGTAAATAGATTCCCATGTGTCGTCTACTTAGCTCTTTCCAAGCAATATGGCTTTCGGCATTACCCTTTCCCTAATATAGGTTCAACCATAATACAAGCTGCCAAAAATATTGGGGATCCTGGACCATGGAATAAAGCAACAAAATCGAAATAGGGTACATGGAGAAAAAGTAGAAGAATCTGGTGTTCCAATTATGGCTTGTGTCAAGACTTTGGTTGTTCAAAGCTTAGTGCATTTGCATACAGAATCTGGTGATCCTTAATGCTAGTGTTCCTTGATAATATCATACCATAGTAGAAATTTATTCACATAGATTTTAATTCTGTTTGAAACTATTTCAGTTTAGTACAGTAAATACCATCAAATGCAATTCAACTTTTGATTAAATCAATTTAAGCACAGTAATCACAACCAAAAACTATTTCGGATATGGATAATATTTACTAATATGAATTGACACAAATCAAAACACAAGATAAAATAGTAAACCATATTCACTCTCTAAACTCAAGTTTGAGAGTTCACTATTTTGGTGTTATTAAGGTTAACACTTATCCTTTACAATTTACAAAGGTGTTTTTGATGAAACACTAAATTGACCATGTGTTTTAGGTCAAACACATAAACTACACCACAAGTGTTTATGATTGAATACTTAAACCAACATAAACTATGTTTAAAGTTGAACAAACAACTTACAATTCAAGTGTTTAAGGTTAAGCACTTTGACTAACCAGTCTTTTTAGGTTCAAATACTGCAAACCTATGATTCCTTAATTCCAAGGAAATCTCTTATGTTTTTTGGTTGAAACATAGCAAACTTATGTTTAAAGTCAAAACACTTAGCCAATCTGTGTGTTTTAGATTGAGCACACAACCAACAAAATTTATAGTAAATCAACTTGCAGTAATGAAATAAAAGCTTACAACACTTCCTGTGTGCTTTTTGCTCTTTGAGGATGTTGAAGTAAAACCTTCGTAAAATGAATCTTCAAGTAAATCGGTGAGCATGGGAATTTACTGTGTTTTCAATGTTTACTTGAGTGTTAGAGTTTGCAAGTCACTTTCTACATATAGACATGGGTAGATATATGTGTGTGCAAAATTTGGATGACGACTAATTTAGGCTCTTAACGGCTTGTTTTCTGAGTACGGACAATCCATGAAAATACATCCAACTCTTCGAAGTTCTATTATGGTGCTCCAGGGAGATAGGAGGGAGTTCCAGACTGAATCAATAGTTAAAAGGACATGATAGACTGGAGGTTTTTACACGTGTTCTGGAGATAATACTTCAGAGATTAGGATTTTTCTCTTATGTTGTGAGGTTTCCTATGTGTAAATAATGCAAAACTTGGGGGATACTACTTGGAAATCTGGAGTTTTAGTTTAATGTTTTGAGATTTCTTATAGTGTAAATAGTGCAGAACACGAGAGAAACTGGTTTGGAATTTCAAGGTTTTATTTTGGTGTTTCAATCAAGATTTGGACGATGGTATGGAGAAGGTTGATGGTGTATTCTAGAAATTTGACTCTAAAGATCAATGATCTAGAATACAACTTGAAATTTACTGACCTAGTTTGAATATATATCTTGGAGATGATTCCAAGAAAAGCTCTAGAATCTAAATAGGATGTGTCTTAAAGAGAACAAACACTTAACAAGAATATTATGTAACATCAACACACTTAAGGATGTCTTGTAACGTAGGGTAAGTGAAGCATTACAAGTATACAGCATTCGGGAAGGCATAATGGCCGGATTTATGGTATACCATGCTTTATCAATTGCATTGGCAACCAAAGGTGTCAACACAAATCAATCTAATCCTCCAAGTCAAATTACCCTTTGTAGTCTTCCTCTTAATTCAATAATAAATTGATTGTTTGCTAGGATCATGAGTTCCTTTACTACTCAGCTCATTGTTCTATGTGAGCAATGAGATTTAAGCATCCACAACCTAATCACCTTATACATTCTTCATATCATCTAGGCCTTAGTCATTGCTACCAACATCTTCCCCAAACTTCATCCTAGGTCACATCTCCTTTGAGGAGGGATGTCCTTGGAAGGGAGTGTACTACATATCATAGTGATTCACTTACTTCATGCATGGATCCCATGTTAGATTTCAATCAACCATGCTCATATATTTATTGTCTGTCATAATTATGAATATCATTTAAAAAATTAAAATGCATGTTCTTCCTTTTTCTCTTATTCATGAATCTCCTCTTCTAACAAATACTAAAACTTCAATTAAGCATAAAAAGTTTTCCCACATAAGAAAGCACTAGGCACAACACACATTTCCCTCTCTTCATCTGATTCCTCTCATCCCTTCTAGGGCCACTTGTGCCCTTTCTCTTACCCTCCCTTTTGGAAGGATGCCTCTAACCCTTTGCCTCCTTAGCTACAAGATACAGTAAACCACTAGGCACACACCTTCCTCCTTGAGCTCAAACTTCTCATCCCCTATTATCATCCAAGGGCCTTAAAGGCCTACCCTCTCTCCTTTTTCTCTCTTCATCCAAAGGCACATTTAGCCTATCTTCTCCCCTTTACTCACTTAAAACACTAATTACAACTTTCAAACATGTAATTAGGGCTAGTAATTAGGTTAGCCAATCAAAACTTAATTAACAACATAACTAAGTTAAAATCTCAACTATAATATCAACATAATCAAAACCTTAATCATCATTTCATCCTTTTCCTTGCTTAGCTAGTACTCTTTCATGCCTTGCCTTATAATTAATTAATTTTCACCCAATGCCATGTCTTAGGACACTTTATTGAGCTTAGGCTAAAAGGTACAACCATCTCCTTCTCATCTCTTCTTCCTTAGGCTAGCTTACTCCAAACCTCTGATCTTCTCTTTTCTCTCTCATCACGTTTGGTCAATAATGTTGGAGAAATATCTTTCTAGGTTTTGATAGATTCAAAACGTAATAAATATGCTATAAAAAAGGTTGTAAAAATGAAGAAGTAAAGGCTTGTAAGGCTTAAAGGCTTGAAGAAGGTGCATTTTTCTTTATAGCTTGAAGACTATTGTTCCAAATCATCTTTAAGGCTAAATTGAAGAAGAAATATTTATAGAAGCGTTGAGTGGTTGTAATAATTATGTGCTTGTAATGCTATTGCTCTTTATGACAATCATCACTTTAGGACCTAGTGGGTTTTGTGCCCTTGGATATGGTTGGAAATGATTTAATGGGAAATCATTTATCACTTTTTAACAAATAAGGTGTTTGTGCATATCAAAAGTAATTGGAAATCATTTCACATCACTTTTGGGGGTATAAGTGCCCATCTTACTCAAGATTTCCCATCCCAACCCCTCCAACTTGAGAGGAAATCCTAAGGATCCTACATCTAGCACCCTTGTGTCTGTCTAAGCATGATCGAGCATTGCATCTTAATCACTCTTCTTTGAAGCTTGATCAACCTTGATGATCTTACCGCTCTTTTTAGTCTCATAAGGTTTGATCGTAACCCAATTTTTTTTTTCCATTTTTACATCTTCAATCTGTTGTATCATGGTTACAATGTATTTTAGGTTTAGGATTTCTTTTGGGATTATGTAATTTAACATAGTTGGCAAATTTTGAATGAAATCCTTTAACATAGGTTTGATTCTTTTGGGATTATGCATCTTTGATTTATTGATTTATGCACAAACACCTAACTCGATGGCAAGTACTTTCCCATCAAATCATTTCCTATCATTCCCAGGGGTATAAACCCTCACTTGGAGCCTTTTCCATAGGAATTCATATCTATACTAGGATGGCCAAGCCGTTCATGTTTAATTTAAAAAACTTATATACTATTTGCAAATGAGAAGAGAAGGAAGGGACTGAGAGTAATGAAGTGGTTTTTCAGGTGTACTGACCTTCCAAAGCCCGTCGCTTGCAAGAATGACAAACTCGATGGTGGGGTTTATTGGGACATGGCGGACGTCAGGCTCCGAACTCAGATGTTCTTTGAGGCCTTGATCGCCGAACGCTCGTGCAACCGCAAGTTGGCCATTGACGCGAGACACATCGCCTGATGGGAGGAGAGGAGCCATTCAGAAACGCCCCATTATTTGCAAGGGCTTGGGAGGGGAGAAGAGAGATGGATGGAGAAGAAGGAAACTGACCAGGAAAGAGTGTGACGAAGCCTCCTTTTCTCTCGATCCTCTCCCGCTCAACGTGAGGGTCATGGTCGACGGTGAGCTGATTGGCAGAGCCCCGCTCGCACAAAACAGCCCTCGAGTCCCCAACGTTCGCTATCCACAGGTCCTTCCCATCGATCACGATTGCGGTGACAGCAGTGGAGCCACCCGGACCCATGTGGCTTGCGTTCTCGAGGATGAATTCGTCGGTGGATCGGTATGCATTCCTAATGGCGGATTCCGTGCCATTCCAGAAGTCAGGCTGCGTGCATCATGTATCGTCATCATCATCAATTCAATTCCACTACATGGTGGACGTCACTAGATCGTTCACCAAAATCCTACCCTTACCAAGAATGGAAAAAAGTGATTTTCAAGTGAACAAATTTAGAAAAAAAGGAGGAATAATTTTGACAACGAAAGAAGTAAAATACTTTTGGAAGCTGAAAATAGAAGAAATGAAGGATGCAAATGAATGGGTTGGTTGTGAACCTGGTTGATTATGTTAGGGAAGAGGTCGGTCTTGAGGTAGGACGGGACGCGGTCGCCAAGATGCCCATCGAAGACGGCGAAGAGCCCCAGCTCGTGGCTGTTCTCGTTCCTGTACTCTGCCACATGATAGTCCTCCATGTCATGCCCCGACTTCCCCTTCACCAAGTGGAACCCGTGGGTAACACGGTTTCCAGACAGCTTGCTCCGCCCCTTCCCGGTGTTGTCTTGCGTCGACCAGGTGCTCAGCCCAGCCACGCTCTTCATCAAACCCCCAACAACAACAAAAAAAGGGGGGAATTAGAAGAACAGAAGAAAGGAGAATTGGACAGAGTGAAAGCAAAGCAAGTAAGTGGAGGCCGGACACACGGAGTGATCGCCGACGAGGATGATACCTTGATCATGCTGAAGAATTCGGTTTTCTTCTTGACTTCGCCGGAGTTGGAGGGTGGGGCGGAGGAGGCATGGGAAGAGCCAGGTCGCCGCTTGTCCGTGTTCATGCTGGCGGAGCAGAGGGGCACATCGCACGGCGGTGAGGACGAGGAGGTCACAGAGTGGGGGGCGTGGAAAAAATGAGGTATAGGGTGGAAGTGTGGAGAGAAGAGGAGAGAAGGAAGTGGTGGAGTGACGTGACCAGTTTGTCGTGGTTCACGCTTTCGGTCAACTCGTGCGCCGTGACCAAATTGGAACGCGTCGGCGGGTGACCCCACGTGACGGAACCGGCGAAGAAAACAGAGGCAGGCCCGAATTCCCAGTGGCGACAGCAGGCAGAGGTATTGCCGTCTGTCCTTCACTTGATGATACACTTGATTGTGGTTGCGCGCGTACACGAGACCAATTTTAATATTTTTAAAATGAATAAAATTGATTATTTTTGTTTTAATTTCGTTTTTTTTATTTTTTATTTTTAAAAATATTTTTAATTTTATAATAATATGTATATTTTTTAATTTATTGTGTTTTTGGAAAATGAAATACGTAACATGTCAATTTTTAGGAACGACTAATAATATAAACAAATGTGATTGTCTATAGTACTTTAGAAATTACTTCAAAAGTTAGGTATAAATATAAACAAATGTATCCCTATGATTTACCAATTGTTGGAGCCGTTTTAGGTTTTTCTATTTGCACGGTGGCCTATGTTTTTATGAAAAATCCATAGAAATGTGCTACCTTTGAATGATCCTTTTAAATATAGAAGACTATATTTAATTACTAGACCTAATATATTATATGATAGAAATCACCTTAGTCAGTAAAGCATATAAAGAACATTAGGAAACTTCCTTGCAAGTTCTCAAGTATTTTAAAAATGATCCTAGTCAAAGTATAACGTTCTCAAGAACAGGTAAGACCAACTTAAATTGTTCTATTGATGTAGATTGGGGGAGTTGTGCGTTCTCTACAAGGGTCCACCACAAGTTTTGTCGTTTATTTAAGCAAGTCTTTGGTATCTTGAAAAACACATCAAATAACAGCGAATTGTTGCAAGATCCATCCACAAGCACGGCAGAGTATCACGCAATGCATTGGTTGCTGCCACATGCAAAATCACGTGGCCTGCAAGTTAGGATCGATATGAATCAGTAGAGGGGTGAATAGTAATTTACTTTACTTTCAAACAATATGATGATAATTTACAATGAATGTAAATGTGCAACTTACGTTCACAGATAATCGTTTTCAACACTGGGAGTTGGAAAGAGCTAGAGTTGAATTAGTTTGAAATTCTACTGGATATTTTGAAATGTGCTAGCTAGCTGAAAAAATGAAAAAAACGGAATTCTGAAGCATGATTTCGGTTTTCTGTCAAAAGCGAAACTCTATCTTTCAGTCACAAACGAAATTCTATTTTGGAGAAAACAAAATTTTGAAACAAACATGACAAAGTCAAAAATTGATCCAATAAAAATCGAAATTTCGTTTTTTGGGAAGAAGGAAATCTGAATTTCTCTAGACAAAGTGAAATTGGGGTTAGAGTGTAGTACTTAGTCATTGCCGGGCTTCCTAGCCAAGAGTTCGGGTTTTCCGGTTATAGTTTCAATTTTTCCAATAGGAATATTGAGTTAACCGGATGTAAATTAAAATCGATTTATCCGGTTGGAGATGTTGTGTGACCGAATGTGTCTAACACCGAATTCTATTTCAAAGGAAATCTGAATTCTGATTTTCTCTGGTTATGTCTAAATAGAGTAAATGATGTGTCAGTGAATGTCCTTTGATGTTCTATGAGGATATATGCCCTGGAATTACAATGTTCCCAAAAGAAATATGATTTTATACGTAATTTCTTTGAATTTTCTCGTAAAAAGTTTACAGTTAATGTCCCTTATAGCTAGAATACATTATATTTAATGCTGAATAGTTGTCCTCCTTAAAAATAACTAATGATTGCTTATTGTAATAATAATTTAAACGATTGTAGTAAAATGTTAAATGATAATGATTTTCAAATTATTAATTATTTTGTTAATTTTTTGAAACTATTTTACGATGCAACCGAAAAATTATACATTTTCCTTTACAATGACAAATAAGAATTTAACGCATTTTAATTCTACTGATCATCGATATTTATAGAATTAATTCTTAAATGAATAAATTAGTAGCGGAAAAAAAATGAAGTTTGACATTTCCTATTTTATCATTAATAAATAAAGATTTATAAATAATTTCGGTAACATGTGGATGATTATTTAGGATCAGTACGAACGTTTCAGGTGAAAGAAGATGTACATTGAAGGATGATATTTTGAAGCACGGAGGAGCAGAGTGGTTGTGTGACGTGAAGGGGCAGAGTGGTTGCGCTGCGCGACGACAGAGTGGTCACATGGAGGATTAAAGATCTTGCACAGAGTCATTAAGCAAAGGGGTGCAGACCTTATGTGGAGTTGTCGCGCGATAGCGTGGTCCTTACGAAGTGGTTGGGCGGAAGACTTGCATGGAGTCGTCGGGCGAAGGGGCGGAGACCTCTTGGAGTAGTCGTTGGGGGATGAGGGTTCGCAAAGGTACGAGGGTTAGGGATTTCAGATGATTCAGAGGGAAAATGTTATGTATTCACGTGACTAATAAATCTTTTCTTTATTTTCCATTTCGTACGTTCACGTATGAGAATGTTACGTATTCACGTGACTAATAAACGTAACATTTGTTTAAATTTTTCCTTCACTTAAATTGCGACAGAATACAAATCAGTCGTTCATGGAGTAGTCGTCGGGCGGAGGGCTTGCAGGTCTGCAGTCATCCCTCGTTCGTCACCGTCACCGTCACCGTCACCGTCACGGCCACGTCGACCGCGTGACTGGTGAGTCATGAAGGACTTGGATTTTATTTTGTTTCCTAGATTTTAACAAATTATTAAAAATGATGAATAATACTTATAAACAATTGATAATATACTAGTTAATTTACGAAAAATTTTAAACAAATGAAACTTTAATTTTAACAAATAACTTCAACCGCAATGCAGAAGTTCAAATTAAAGTTGTAAGCAAATACAACCTTGATTAAAAAGCATTGTTTATGAATGATAAAATGATATAATGATAATGAATAAATTGAAATCCTTCGCTTTTTGCATTGTTTACGGTAGTGTTTATTTAAAAGAATAAAAGTTAAGTAAGATAAAATTTATGTATTTCAAAAAATTATATGATTTATGATATAAACTTTTGATAGGTTATAAAATGTTAAAAATATTTAACAAATATTATTACGTACAATAAAAAATAAAAATATATAACGCTCAACTCCTAAACAAACACAATCAACATTGCAAAAAGTATGAAAATTATGTTTAAGAAATTTTCATTCTTAATATATTCGGTGTAAGCTTACGTTTAAAGTGAACCTAATTTTTTAGAAAATAGGATGAGTCTCTCGGTTAGCCCATTGACCTGACATAAATTTATAAATAAATCGACCAAGTCTATTTATTGAAGAAAAACTAGAAAAGGTTTGTAAGAAAACGTTATTGACGTTCGAAACAGTTGTAGAAAAAACATTCAACTAAATTAAATCAAGATATTCGACGGCGACCGCTAAACTTTAAAATCAATTACGAAAATCTTTGAAAAGATTTAATCGTTAAGATTAGATTTGAAAATTTAAGATTTTACACGTAAGAAAATCGTTATAACGATTTTGAAAACGTTATAACAAATTTGTTGGAACAACCATTCGATACAACGATCTAGTTGAAATTATATGGTAAAATAGAAAAACATTATAATGATTTTAAAATCGTTATAATGATTTTGGACTGATTTTTAAGTTAAGTTTGCATCTATAAATAGGAGTCTAATTCATCATTTTTACACATCATTCACTCACGAATTTTCACTCCTTCTCATGGCTCTAGTGCTCACATCTTAGACTCAGTTCGAGGGATTTTCATACTTCGGTGAGAGATCTTAAAGTTTGAATTCTTCGCTCCTTCGCGGTGAACTCATTCTAATTGTTCTAAAAGGGATTGATTTCATTTTTATTTTGTTGGTTTGATATGTGTTCGACCTAAACACACATGGGTAATCCATTTTGGAGTAGTGGGTGAAGAGTTTGACCTTAAACTCTTGTTGGTTGAAGAGTTTGACCTCAAACTCTCATTGGTCGGAGAGTTTGACCTTAAACTCTCATTGGTTGGAGAGTTTGACTTTAAACTCTTGGTTTTGTGTTGGTTGGAGGGTGTGACTACAAACCCTTGTTGTAATTGGTTGGGTGTTTGACCTTAAACACTTGGTTTGTAATAGTTTTAATAGTGATTAGACTAGGCTTAAACTTCTTAAGCTTGGGGGTTGATGTAACCAATTGGTGAACTACCTAAAAATTCTTTATGTGCTTTTATTTCTACATTCTCGTTACTATTTTCACATCAAATCGACTATACGCACGTTATTTTATTTTGAAATTTGTACTTGATTTTATTTCAAATTATTCAGTTCAATTTCACATCATTTTCATTGTTCATATTTTGTTTACTTTGAATTTTAGTCAAAAGTTCGTATGAAAATTATTTAAATTTGAAAAACTACTATTCACCCCCCTCTAGTAGCCGTAATCGATTCTAACAATTGGTATTAGAGCCAAGTTGTTTATTGTTGATTTAACAATCATATAAACCCATATGGCTACCAAAATGATCTATAACTAAAGCGTCAACAAACCACCATTTTTTAATGGCAATAACTATGGTTATTGGAAATATAGGATAGTTGTTTTCCTCGAGTCATGCATCGTGGACTTGTGGAACATTATGGTCAATGGTATAGTGATCCCTACCACTCCTTATAGTGAGTAGATAGAGGATCAAAAAATGTTGATCCAACTGGATGCTAAGGGAATGAATACTCTGTTTTGTGCTTTATCGTCGGATCAATTTAATAAGGTTTCTACTTACATCACTGTAAATGAGGCTTGGAGGTTGCTAGAGACTACCTGTGAAGGTGCCTCTCAAGTCAAACAGTCTAAAATAAGTCAATTGGTGTGAAAGTATGAATTGTTTAAGATGTTAAAGAATGAGTCAATTTCTGATATGCATTCAAGATTTTGGGATATCATAACCGGCCTTAAAGGCCTTGGAAGGGAAATTTCCATGTAGGAACATGTTCTAAAAATTCTGAGGAGCCTTACTGATGAATGGGAAAAGAAAATCATAGCTATCGAGGTAGCAAAAGATCTATCAACATACACACTCGAGGAGCTGATTGGAAATCTCACTACATATGAGGTACAAGTCAAAGCTGCTCGAGATGAAAAAGCTGAATCTGCAAAAAAGGCAAGAAAGAAAAAGGAAACTGCATTTCAAGTTAACTTGAGTGACAGCAGATCAGATAGCGATACTGACATGGCACTGCTTGCAAGAAAATTTTGAAAATTTGCTAGTTTCAAGAAACGCTTGAAGAACACTCCAAATTATGAATCCTCAATGCTACAACTATAACCAAAAAGGCCACATAAAGAGACACTGCCCATAATTGAAAAATCAACTGGGAAAGGAGGAAAAGAAGTTCAAGAAGTATGAGAAATTCAAGAAAGCCTTCAAAGCAACGTGAGATGAACTTAGTTCGTCAAGTGACGATGAATCAAATATCTCAAAGGAAGATCAAGCCAACGTATGCTTCATGGCACAAGAAGATGAGGTACACTCCTATTCTCAGAACTCTGTTGATAATGATATTTATAATCATGATGAACTCATGGATGGATATTTTACCATGCATGATAAATATAAAGAATAAAAGAAATTGTTGAAAAAGGAAAGTACTTGTATTGATAACTTGCAACAAGAAAATGATAGAATTTTAATTGAAATTAAAAAACTGAGAAAGGAAAATAGAGATTTGATAGAAAAACAAAACAATACTACATGCATGTTTGAACTTGAAAAGGAAAATGATTCTTTGCATGATACAATAAGTTGACTAGTAAAGGAAAGTAAAGATGCTCTTGTCTAGAAAAGTAAAGTTGATTGTATTAGTTATGATTTGAGAGAAGAAAATATTATGCTGAAAAATAATATTAAACAATTATCAAGCAATACATTTAGAAACAATGCATACAATAGAGAGCATATGCATAAATGCACTTTTGCATATAGGCCCTTATATAGGTTTGATGATATAGCCTATTGTGGGGGTTACGTAAGAAGAGTATACAATGGGGATTATGTTTTTGTCCTCAAGAGAGGGCAGGAAAAAATGTGGCTACCCTTTGGAAACAAATTCATCATAATTAGAACTAATACTCATGGACCCAAAAAGATGTGGGTACCAAAAGCTTTATTGTCTTCTTCTATTGTAGGTTAAAAATAAAAGGAAGGACTCCAAGTGGATCATTGATAGTGGATGCTCCACACATATGACTGGAAGGAATGAATTATTGAGTAAATTGGAAAACCACGATGGAGGTATGGTTAGATTCGATAATAATCATAAAAGCGTAATTAAAGGAATAGGAAAAATAGAAAGTGAGAATAAATCTAGTATTGAGCATGTTTTTCTTGTAGATGATCTAAAACAAAACTTGTTAAGTGTAGGACAATTATGTGATAGAGGATATGATTTACTATTCAATAAAAATGAATGTAGGATTGTTAATAGTGAGTCTAATGAAGTTAAATTTATTGTAAGTTAAAATGGCTCAGTTTACACTTTAAATTTTCCTGATGATAGTAAACTTAATGATGCTTGTTTAATTGCTTGTAATGATGATTCTTGGGTATGGCATAGGAGGTTAGGACATGCTAGTATGAAGAACCTTGAGGAATTAGCTAGAAATAATTTAGTTAAAGGTTTGCTTAATGCCAAATTTGAAAAAGATAAAGTTTGTGAAACATGTCAAATGGGAAAACAAAAGAAAAATTCATTTAAAACATAGATGAAATTAGAACCAAGAAAGGACTTGAGCAAATTCACATGGATCTCTTTGGACCTACTTAGACTCTTAGCCTTGGTAGTAAGAAGTATGTCTATGTGATTGTTGATGATTACTCTAGGTATACCTGGGTAATCTTCTTAGCTCACAAAAAAGATGCATTCAATGAATTTAAGAAATTTTGTCTTAAAATTCAAAATGAAAAAGAACTAAAAATAAAAAGAATAAGAAGTGATCATGGAGGTGAATTCAAAAATTCTGATTTTCAAAACTTCTGTGATAAAATGGGAATTGGACATGAATTCTCCTACTCTAGAACTCCTCAACAAAATGGAGTAGTTGAGAGGAAGAATAGGAGTATTCAGAAAATGGCAAGAACACTACTAAATGAAAGTAATCTTCTTAAATATTTATGGGCTGAAGCTATAAACACATCTTGCTACATAATAAATAGAGTTCATATTAGACCAATTTTAAAGAAAACTGCATTTGAATTATGGTATGATAGAACTCCTAAAATTTCCTATTTTAAAATATTTAGATCAAAATGTTATGTATTAAATACAATTGATCACAGAGACAAATTTGATAAGAAAGCGTAAGGAAAATTTGTAGGGTATTTAATCACTAGTAAAGGATATAGAGTATACATTGAACAAGATAAGAAAGTTATTGAATCAATACATGTCACATTTGATGAATTTCTAGATGAGAAAATAAAAAACATTTGCATTGATAGTGATGAAGAAACTGACATTATTGAAAGTAACAAAGAAGAAAACACAGAACCTGCTGAAGAATGGAAATACTCAACAAATCACCCACCAAAACAAATAATGAGAGATATTAATAAGGGTGTACAAATCAGAAGAAAAATTATTGAAGAATGTAGATATTGTGCATTTGTCTCTTTAATGGAACCCAAAAATGTAAAAGAAGCATGTGAAGATGAATATTGGATAAATGCAATGCAAGAAGAATTAAATCAATTTCAAAAGAATAAAGTCTGGGAACTGATAGAAAGGCCCTCTGATCAAACCATTATAGGAACAAAATGGGTATATAGAAATAAACTAGATAAAGAGGGTAGAATAGTTAGAAATAAGGCTAGACTTGTTGCACAAGGATACAATCAACAAGAAGGGATTGACTATGATGAAACATTTTCTCCTGTAGCTAGACTAGATTCAATAAGAACATTATTGGCATATGCAAGTCACAACAATTTTACCCTATTTAAAATGGATGTAAAAAGTGCATTTTTAAATGAAATTATTCAAGAAGTCTATGTAAAACAACCTCTTGGATTTGAAGACTTGGATCATCCAGATCATGCCTTCAAACTTAAGAAAGCCCTTTATGGATTAAAGCAAGCTCCAAGAGCTTGGTATGAGAGGCTAAGGTATTTCTTAAAACAAAATGAATTTGATATAGGAAAAGCTAATAAAACATTGTTTACCATGAAGGAAAACAATGACTTATTATTAATACAAATCTATGTAGACGATATTATTTTTGGATCAAATAATGAGAAGCTTGCTCATGATTTTGGAAATATCATGAAAAATGAATTTGAAATGAGCATGGTTGGAGAACTCACTTTTTTTATTGGACTTCAAATTAAACAAACACAAAATGGGATATTTGTAAGCCAAGAAAAATATTGTAAAGAGTTAATCAAGAAATTTGATATGGAAAATAGCAAAGAAATTGGAACACCTATGGGAATGGCTACAAAGTTGGAAGCTAACCTAAAAGGACCTAAAGTAGAAGAGAGAAAATATATGAAAATGATTGGATCATTACTATATTTAACAACTAGCCGCCCATATATCATATTCAATGTGTGTGCATGTGCAAGATACCAAAGTGATCCAAGAGAGTCACATTTAGTAATTGTTAAAAGAATACTTAGGCATTTAAAAGGAACAACTGAGTATGGATTATTTTACCCTAGAGATGGATCATTAGAACTTGTTGATTACTATGATGCTGATTTTGGAGGATAATCTGATAGAGAAAGTACAAGTGGAACATGTCAATTTCTAGGATAATCATTAATCTCTTGGTGTAGCAAGAAATAGAATTGTGTAGCCTTGTCTACTACTGAGGTTGAGTATGTTGCTGCTACTCTTGGGTGTACTCAAATTCTATGGATACAACAAACTATGAGGAATTATGGCTTAAATTATTCTGAGACAGATCGATTTTGTGATAGCATAAGTGCCATAAATTTATCAAAAAATCTCATTGAGCATTCAAGAACCAAGCATATTGACATAAGACATCATTTCTTGAGAGACAATGTTGAAAAATGTAATATAAGATTAAGGTATATTGATATAAGAGAGTAACTAGTTGATATTTTTACAAAACCATTAGATGTGCAACAATTTACTAAGCTGAGGAGAAGTCTAAGAATATGTTGTTTGAATGACATTGCTTGAAAAGTGATTGAAGTATCAAGTTCAAAAATAAATAAATAAATAAATAAAAATGGAACAACGAATCTTAAATCGTTGTAACTAATTACTATAGATACAAAAGTTTCATTGAACACTTAGCCAGAAAAGTGGAAAATCTGCAAACTACCATTTTCATTATAAGGATTTACAAATCGTTATAACGATTAAAACAGACTTTTTCGTTATAACGAAACCCTATTTTTGTTATAATGATTTTTAGAAGACCCACAAAAATATACAGAATCGTTATAACAATTTATAAATCATTATCAAAAATTGACCGACAACTCGATTTGTTAGGAAAACGATTCGCACTTCTGCGTCCCACAACGTGATTGTCGACACTCTCCTCCCCGTATGCATCACAATCGTACGCGTTTCCTCTGGTTGATCACCAATGACGGAACACGAGCTCTCTCTCTCTCTCTCTCACAGTAACGTTTTGGTGGAAGGAAGGAGGGTGAAGAAGGAAGAAGAAGACGTAAAGATTTACGTGGTTCGGTAAAACGGCCTACTCCACGGGGTGCTGATTCTCTCCCACTTGCATCGACACCTTCTTCGCTACAACAATCACACTCTTGCTAATAGCATACAACATATAATAGATTACAGCCTATATATAGTAACACAAATGGGAACTCAAGAGTCGGATCCTCGAGCATATCGCCACCCAATAGCCACATGGACATCGCCCGACTGCCAAACAAGCAGCTGCCTGTGACCCATCTCTAGTCGCACTTGTCCTTTAGCTGGTTTCCATTGGGTTGAACTGGCTGCCAGTTCTTTTGGGTTGGCTATCGCCTGGCTGGCCGGGTCATACTCCCACTCCGTTGGTCTTTGGCTCCCGCCTCTCGTAGCTATACACCAGTTCGTAGACTTAAGGCTGTATACTTATGGTTGTAGACTTAAGCCATAGACTTAAGGCCATAAGGTTAAGGTTCTCCGCTCTCGCTCCTACCCTCTACACAACCCCGACTGCCTGATACCCAGTTGCTGCACTGTGACCCCAGCAGTCACCTGTCTTTTGGCGGAAGCCCGACCCCTTCACTCTTGCAGCCTAACACATGGGCAACCGATTGCTCCATTGCGGCTTCCACCTTGTGGATTTGGCTGCTGCTTGCATTCTAGTAGAAGACCATCTCCACTCCTTGCAGCCCTAACAATCTCCCACTTGGAGACTGTCTTTCGGGTTAAACGCCTAGCTCCCGATGTTGTAAACTGTGGGTTCCACTATCAGCACCTGTCTCCAAGCTTCACGTTTTGTGGAGACCTACGAGACTCATGCAGAGTCTCAACTTCTTCACCATCATCACCTTGGTGAACATATCTGCAACGTTCTCTGCTCCCTTCACCTTCTGGAGATTCAGGCTTCCCTCCTCGACCTACTCTCGGATGAAGTGAAACCTCATCCATAAGTGTTTGGACCTAGAATGAAACTTCAGGTTTTTCACCAAGTAAATGGTAGATTGACTATTGCAAAATAGGACATTGTGCTCCTGCCGGTGACCCAACTCAGCTAGGAGGTTCTCCAGCTAGATCTTCTCTTTTTCTGCTTCAGCAATAGCCACGTACTCTACTTCGGTGGTGGAGAGGGCAACCATGCCCTATAGCTTGGATTTCCAGCTCATAGCCATACCTCCCATGGTAAACACATACCCTGAGGTGCTTCGAAACTTGTCCATATCTCCTCCCAAATCTGAGTCACAGAAACCTGTCAACTTTGTCGATCCCTTCCGGTAGCACAGGTTGTATTCAGATGTCTCTCGTAGATACCGCAGTATCCACTTCACAGCATGCCAATGCTCCATACCCGAATTTCCCATGAACTTGCTTACAATCCCGATAGCATGTGCTATGTTTGGCCGGGTGCATGTCATGGTGTACATGAGGTTGCCCACGGTAGCCACGTATGGGAGCCAGGTCATCTCCTCTCGGTCCCGTTCTGTGCTCGGTGATTGCTCCTTCGATAGCTTGAGGTGGGCCCTTAGAGGAAGATCCATCTTCCTCTCATATGAGATATTGAATCTTCTAAGTAATTTCTCCAAGTACTTCTCCTAGTTTAACCTTAGTGTTCCAGCTGCTCTATCTTGGATGATCTGCATCCTGAGAATCTATCAGGCCTCCCCCAAGTCCTTCATCTCGAACTTCTGACTCAAGTGACCCTTTAGCTTCCAAATTTCCTCCATGCTGGAGCTTGCAATCAGCATATCATCTACATAGATCAGTAGAATTATATAGCACTCCTTCATCCTCTTTATGTAACAACAGTATTCTACACCGCATCTGTTGAAGCCCATGGTACCTATGAAGCTGTCAAATTTCTTGTACCACTGCTTAGGCACTTGCTTCAACCTATACAAACTCTTCTGCAACCGGAAAACCAGTCCAACTCCCCAACTGGCTTCTATGTACCCTTTTGGCTGCTGCATGTAGATCTCTTCATCTAGATCTTCATGTAGAAATGTTGTCTTCACGTCCATTTGTTCTAGGAACAAATCTTCGGTTATCGCTATGCTCAAGACAGTTCTCATCGTGGTCATCTTGACTACTAGAGAAAACACCTCCGTATAGTTGATGTCCTGAACTCGTTGAAAACCCTTGACAACGAGTCTGGCCTTATACTTCTTGCTGCCATTCAGCTATTCTTTCAGTCTGAACACCCACTTGCTGACAAGCGCCTTCTTCCCTTCAGGTAATCGGGTTAACTACCATGTCTTATTTCTTTCTTGGGACTTCATCTCCTCCCTCATGGCTGACTCCCACTAGTTTGCATCTATCACTTCAATTGCCTTGGGATAGGTACTCGGCTCACCGTCAGCTGTCAAAAGCAAGAAGTTAGTAGACGGTGAGTACCTATCCAGAGCCTTGGAAACCCTTGTCGATCTTTTGGGTTTAGGTGTCATCATCTAGCTCTCTTGTTTTGGCTGCCGCTCCATTTCAGTCGGTCGTTGAGTTAAATGACCTAGCTGCATCTCGGTCGACTCCGCATTCGAGCCTTTGGCAGACCCTCCACCAGTCTCCTGGGTTTGCTCATTCTGTTCTCTAAGAGTCTGGTTGTCTCCTACCGGCTCCCTCTCCTGCTCGTCCTAGACCCATAAGGGCCCCCTCCTTCCATCAATTTAAGGTCAACTCTAGACTACTGGTTGCCAACTATCTTCAATCGGTTGTTAGTTGCTGCTACCCGGCTGCCTCTTAACTGTCACTTCATTTTTGTGCTTGTATAACTACTTCTCTTCAAAGACTATGTCTTTCACAAGGACCACCTTCTTGGCTTTATCATCTCAGACCCGGTAGCCGAGATACTCCTGTCCGTACCATACGAAGTAGCACTTCTTCGACTTCGGGTCCAGCTTATCCTTCCTGTCTTCCCTGACATGCTGGCAGGATAAACTCCTAAAGATATGTAGATGAGAGAGACTAACCTTCTTCTCTCCCCACATTTCTTCTAGTATACGGAAGTTAATTGAGACTGATGGCCCCCAGTTTACCAGGTCAGCCGCAGTGCTGATGGCTTCCGCCCAGAATATCTTTGGAAACCTGGCATGCAGTCTCATGCACTGGGCCCTTTCGTTTAGTGTCTGCTTCATCCTCTTGGCAACCCCATTCTGTTGAGGGGTTTTGGGTACTGTCTAGACTCTCCTAACTTCTTCCGCCACATAGAAATCGATGAACTCTCTACTGCCATACTCTCCTCCATTGTCTGATTTGATGCACTTCACTATTCTTCCTGTCTGGTTTTCCACTTTTGCCTTTCAGTTCTTGAACGCTTGGAAAACCTCTGACTTGTGTGTGAGGAAGCACACCTAGACCTTCCGAGTAGAATCATTGATAAATGTTACATAATAGTGGGCACTGGCCCCCACACGTCTGTGTGCACCAGGTCTAGCTTACTTAGCTTTGGACCGTCAGTTGCCCTTGAGAAGCTAACCCTCTTTTGCTTCCCTAAGATGCAACTCTAACAACTCTCTAGGCAGACTTCCTTTAGACTAGGGATTCTTCCACCAGCAGCTAGCATCTTCAGTCTCTTCTTGCCCATGTGTCCCAGCCAATAGTGCCATTGCCTGGAGACCTCTATGGTAGCAATCACCACTATCATCCAGCCGTCCACCTCACCTCTCATGAGGTATAGAGTTTTAGTCCTCTCATCGGATGCAATCACCCAGATGCCCTTGGTCACTTTCCACTTGTTGCTTCCAAAGCCGACATGGTGACCCTCTTTGTCTAGTTGGCTTACAGAGATTAGATTCTTGGCCAAGTCAAGGGCATACCTCACCTTTTGGAGTCTCCACAATCTCTGCTTTGTTTGGATCCAAACTTCACCTTGTCCGAGAACATCCAAACTTGTATTGTTGGCTAGATACACCTTCTTCACTGGCATCTCCTAGTAGTTTTGCAGCAACCTCTTCCAGTACGTCGTATGGAATGACATACCCAAGTCCATTACCCATGTATTGGTTGTACTGTCGACATTGTAGATCAAGGCATCACTAGTGTCGTTTGCCAACGTGTTCACCCTGCCTCCCTTGCCGGTTGCCACGTCCATCCTTTTGGGTTCTGGACACTTCGACCAAAAGTGCCCAAACTTGTTGCAATTCCAACACTTGATTTCCGGACGGCTCTTGCTCTTGCCGTGTGATTTTTACCGGTAGCCGAACTTTTGACCCTAAGATTTGCTGTGTCCCCTGCTCTCCATGCTGAGAGCCAATGTTGACGTCTCCCCATTGCTCTTCTGGTGGATATCCTCGTTCAACACTAAATTCATCACCTGCCCCATATCCAACCTTCTGTGTCCTAAAGAGTTACTCACAAAAGTTACCATGGCCGACCAGCTAGCCGACAGCGATGACAGCAGGATTAGCACCCGCACCTCATCGTCGAACATGATCTCCCTAGAATCTAGTTGGGTTAGGATCGTGTTGAGTTCGTTCATGTGATCGGCTACTGCTATTCGCTCCTACATCTTCATGTTGAAAAGCCTGCGCATGAGGAAAACCTTGTTGGAAGCCATCAGCTTCTCGTATGTGTTGGATAGGGTCCGCATGACTCTAGCCATCGTGGTTTCCTTGGCAATATTGAACAACACGTTCCTTACCAGTGAAAGTTTGATCAGCCCCAGAGCTTTTCTGTCTAAAAGCTCTCACTGCTCCTGCTCCATTTTCTCCAATTTTCGTCTCAACAATGGCTGATGGAGATCCTTCTAGTACAGATTATCCTCCATCTACATTTTCCAAAACCTAAAATCTCTCGTCAAACTTGTCGACACCGAGCTTCCTCTCCTCTACCATCATTAACCTTTTTGGGATTTCGGATGAAACACTCCGATTGTCGCTTCCCTACAACCAACTTCCTCTTCTCCTGTCGGATGTCGTTTGCTCTTGATGGCTACTTGCTCCCAGTGGCACAGTCCTTCGGACGTTGCTCTACTCACCTGGTTGCTGCTTCTACTGCCGGGTGTCGTCTGCTCCTGACGACCACCATTGCAGATTGCACTCTCCTTAGAATGCCTACTCTGCTCACCCGGTTGTCGGCTGGTTCTGCCTAGTAGCCAAGTCCTCCACTTGTAATTGACAACTTGCTTCATGTTCTCCGCTGCTCCCACTTGACCTGGAAGCTTTGATACCAGTTGTTGGGAAAACAATTCGCACTTCTACATTCCATGGCATAGTTGCCGACACTCTCATCCCCATATGTGTCCCAACCATGCATGTGCCCTTGGGTTGATCGCCAACGATGGAACATGAGCTCTCTCTTTCTCTTGTAGTAACATTTTGGTGAAAGGAAGGAGGGAGATGGAGGAAGAAGAAGACGTAGAGATTTACGTGGTTCGGCAGAATGGCCTACTCCACGGGGTGCTGATTCTCTCCCACTTGCATCGACACCTTCTTCGTTACAGTAGTCACACTCTTGCTAACAACATACAACATATAACAGATTACAGCCTATATATAGTAACAAAGATGGGAACTCAAGAGTCGGATCCTCGAGCATATCGCCACCCGACAATTGCATGTCTTCTGGTGGAAGCCTGGCCCCTTCACTCCTGCAGCCTAATACATAGGCACTCGGTTGCTCCATCGCAGCTTCCACCTCATGGACCTGGCTATTGCCTGCCGCCTACATTCTGGCGGAAGATTGTCTCCATTTCTTGCAGCCCTAACATGATTTGGGGTAAAAATACATGGGTGTAACAATGAAAGGGTATAACAATTTGAGAAATCATTATAACAAATTGCCTGATTCTGGAAAAGTATAAATAGGATTGAAAGGGGGAAAAACTCATTTTTCCATCCAATTTCATGGCAGACCTTCGCACCCAAGGTGGATCCATATCCAAAGGCTACTCACAAGGTGCCATTTTTGAGGAAAACAGATTAGTAGGTTAAGATTTGACCTTATTAAACCATTTTTACATAAATATTCAAACCTTAACTTTAGTTTTTTTGATTTCTCAAAATAGGGCTACAAAGCTTCGTGTTTTCTAGAAGAAAATCGTGATTTTGCTTAGATCTATGCCCATTCTTGCATGGTTCAGTGATTTTGAGTGATTTTTCAATGGATTTTTGAAGATTATAGTTGAAATTTGAAAGTTTTGTGGTTTATTGCATATGTTTTGGGAAGAATGGCTAAAAGGATACAATGCTTTCTTAAGGGAAAGGGAAAGGAAACTCAATCCCATGTGTTAAGAGAGGAAGAACACATTCTCATTGGTGAATCAAGTGGGAGTTCCTTTCCCACAAGATTCTCTAGAAATCAAAAGGCAAAATATGCCTTTCTTGAAAAATTCTTTGGCAAAGAAATTTTATAATTTTTCTAGAATGGAGGGAATATGAAACATGTTTGAGGTGCAAGGGTTGTTTCAAATTTTACAACCTCTACATGTTGATGTATGTCTTGTTGCGATTTGTATGTTTTATGCTAATTTGGGAGATATTGATGGGGGTTTTGATAGCTATATAAATGGGTCTTACTTTGTTATTACTCAAGCCATTTTAGAGACTCATCTTGGTTTAGTTAATGAAGGAATAGATGTTACCCTACCTACCTATCATCATTTCTTCTCAAATGCAAACTGGAAAATTGGCAGGATGACATATCTAAATAAAGAAGTTAGAATCATTGCTCACATTGTGTCCACAAATGTGTTCCAAAGAAAGGGACACAATGATGAGCTAAATGAAAACACTCTTAGGGCTATCTATTGCATAATGGAAGGGTTGACTATAAGTTGGGCTACTGTAATTCTACATTGCATAGGAAGAGTAAAAACAAAACTCTTCTATGGGATGAACTTGATGGCTTTGTTTCAAGTTCTTCAATTAGATTTGAATGGCCTAAAGAAAACACAAGTGACCTCTATAGCTATCACCTACACCAACATATTCAGAAGATCTAGGGACACTATGTATATTTGAATGGCTTTGTTTCATGTATGTTTGAACTATTTGCCCAAATGTATATTTGAATTATTATGACATGAGTTATAATATGAAATGCCTACCTTGATGAAAGTTTTTATGTTTTTAAATGGACTTAATTCAAAAATATATCACACTCATTTTGCTTCAAGCATATTCTTTAGATAGGAGAAGTATTTTATGCAAAGGGAGCTTTCACTCAGGGGGAACTTCAATGTTTAAGTATTTTTATTATCTTGTAGTATGTCAAATAGGGGGAGCAAATTGTAATTCACCTTTTTTCATGAATGTCAAAAAGGGGTAGAAAAATGTGTTTGGGTTGTATTAAGTGCTTAAGCTTTTCTCTTTAAGTTTAAGGTATGGTTTTGACATCATCAAAAAGGGAGAGATTGTTGAGAACTCACCCTCTATAGATTTTGATGATGTCAAACAACTTGGCATGGAGCAAATGAAAATATGAAGAAACTAAGTCTAAGATACAAAGTTATAAAGTCATAAAGAAGTAATGAAGAAATTATATGAAGGTAGAAAGCCAAAGAAATTTAAAGAATTAGAGATGAAGATGATGAAGCTAATGAAGACAAGTCACGAGCACATACATTCACTTAAAAAGGTTTGGACACTAGTATAGGTCACTCATTTAGATTTTTAGTCCACACACATTAAAATCAACAATGGCCAAAATCAGTATAATGATTTGAAAAATCATTGTAACGATTTTTGATTTCGTTCCAAAACTTAGGAAATATTTTGAAAAATAAGTTCGTTAGAGAAAATCCCATAAATTAAGGAATTTAGGAAAATTAATATAACGATTTACAAAATTGTTATAACGAATTTTGAATTTCAAATAATACTTAGGAAAGATTTTGAAAAAATATTTACTTAGAAATTTAATCTAGGAAAATCCGTAATTTTATATACACAAGTAAAATCAATATAACGATTTAAAAATCATTATAACGAATTTTGAATTTCAAATAATACTTAGGAAAGTTTTTGAAAAGATATTTACTTAGAAATTTAATCTAGGAAAATCCGTAATTTTAAATACTCAAGCAAAATCGGTATAACGATTCTCAAATCGTTATAATGAATTTTGAATCTGCTACTAATTAGGAAAATCTTTGAAAAGATTTAATCGTTAACATTAGATTTGAAAATCTAAGATTTGACACGTAAGAAAATCGTTAAAATGATTTTGAAAATGTTATGACAAATTTGTTGAAACAACCATTCGGTACAACGATCCAATTGAAATTATATAGTAAAATGGAAAAACGTTATAATGATTTTGGACTGATTTTTAAGTTAAGTTTGCATCTATAAATAGGAGCCCAATTCATCATTTTTACACATCATTCACTCATGAATTTTCACTCTCCTTCTTATAGCTCTGGTACTCACGTGTTGAACTTGATTTGAGGGATTTTCGTACTTCGATGGGAGGAGATCTTGAAGGCGCAAAAGCTTAAAGTTTGAATTCTTTACTCCTTCGAGGTAAACTCATTCTGATTATTCTAAAAGGGATTGATTTCATTTTTCTTTTATTGGTTTGACGTGTGTTCTACCTAAACACACATGGGTACTCCATTTTGGAGTAGTGGGTTGAAGAGTTTGACCTTAAACTCTTGTTGGTTGAAGAGTTTAACTTTAAACTATTGTCGATTGAAGAGTTTAACCTTAAACTCTTGTTGGTTGGAGAATTTGACCTTAAATTCTTGGTTTTGTGTTGGTTGAAGGGTGCGACCACAAATCGTTGTTGTAATTGGTTGGGTGTTCGACCTTAAATACTTGATTTGTAATAGTTTTAATAGTAATTAAACTAGGCTCAAGCTTCTTAAGCTTGGGGATAAACATAGTCAGTTGGTGAATCACCTAAAAATTCTCTATATGCTTTTATTTTCGCATTCTCGTTACTATTTTTGCATCAAATCGACTATACACACGTTTTCTTATTTTAAAATTCGTACTTGGTTTTATTTCAAATTATTCGGTTCAACTTTGCATCATTTTCATCATTCGTATTTCATTTACTTTAAATTTTAGTCAAAAATTCGTACGAAAATTATTTAAATTTGAAAAACTACTATTCACCCCCTCTCTAGTAGTCATGATCGATCCTAACAAGGGGTCCTAGGTGCTAGTGGGGAAGGTGTTAGGCACCCCCAACCAACCTAGGATAACTCAGCCTCTCTATGGCTTCAGCAATCGAAACACCTAGTAGGATGATTAGGGTACCACCATTAAGGATTCTGAAAAGCATATTCTAAAATCTGGTGGAACGAAATCTAGACATAACCTTCTGGACTTCGGATCACTTACTAGGAAAAAGAAAATCAGAGGCAGCAAAGACGGACAGACTAAAATGGATATCCAATCGGATATCTGAATGATTATCCGAAGGATGTTCTATTTTTCCTTGGAATTGGGAAAAAGAACAAGACCTAAGCACCCGGAATCTGCATCAGTTTAAGCTAGATTTCAGGTAGCACAGTGAGGTAGGGATAGTGATGTGCACTAAGCTCACAACCGGTGTAAGGATTCTTGCCCCAGACTCCTAGTACAAGGACGCATGTACATGGAAGAAAATGTAGTAAATACTAAGTACTTTACCCCTAGTGGAAATGTAGGGATGCATGCAATATACATGATCATGGATGAGTGATGAGCCAGCAATAAAACTTAAATACTCTACCACTAGTGCAAGTGCAAGGATGCATGCAATGCACATGGTCATGGTGGAGTGATGAACTAATAAGATACGAATGCTCTACCACTAGTGCAAATACAAGAATTCATGTAATGCACATGATCATGGCAAAGCATGAAACATGTGATGACAACATAATTACTCTATCACTAGTGTAAGTATAGGGATCTCTGTAATGCACATGGTTATGATAGAATAAAGAGTATGCAAATAAAACCTAAATACCTTACCACTAGTCCAAATGCAAGGATGCATGCAATGCACATGGTCATGGAAGAGTAATGAACATGCAATAAAATAAAATACTCTACCACTAGTGCAAATGCAAGGATGCATGCAATGCACATGATCATGGAAATAGTATCAAGCGGTAAATTGAAATGCAATTAGGCATATGCAAGGATTTATGCATAAGCCAAAAATATGGTAATATGATGGGAAAGACAATAAGAACTAGTAAACAAGAAAAATATGCAAGAATGCATGCACGTTCCAGCCATGTGGAGGAGACTTGAGGCTACCACTATGGATTTTGGAGAGAACTCTGACATATGATAAAGCCATCCCAACAAATCTGGAGTCCACTTAGTCACAAGTCCAAATCTAGATCTCTCACAGGCTATTACAAAAAACATAAAATGCGGTAAAAACAATAAAACTCCTTCCCTAAAGGATTCATCAAGGAAGGAGAGTGAGAAATAGATGGTTTCATCTATCATCATAGTCATTTGTGCTCATGGATGGGCAAGGTCGAATGACAAGAAGGAAGGAAAGCCTACATTTTGGACTTTCCTCCTTGATGTAGGAAACCAATGCAAATAAAGGCAGAAAAACTACTCCTCTCTGAGGGAGATTCACCCTAGCTAGCATGGGTGAAACCTAACAGGATGATGGTTAGCAGCGTTGCTAACCATTGATTCTTCCCAAAAAGAGCAAGGATGGTTGGAGAAGTGTTGTCCCTCCTCCAATCGATAAATACAGGAAACAACAAGGCATGCCAAAGGGAAGAAAGCTTACCTGCGAGTCAACAAGGAACCTGGAAGCTTGAGTTTTAGAAGCTTTGGAAGGTCAGGCATCAACATGCAATCATGAATCTCAAAGATGATGATGATGATACGTACGTTTCTATGTGAACCATAAATATAAGGGAAGGATAAGTTGTATCGTGAAATTGGATTTGGATTCCTTAACGTGTGTTGTGCACCTACCTCATATCGATTGTAACTAATAGGAAGCAAGGAACTAGATAGGATAGGTTGTGCCCTCGAGGGGTAGCTTATGCTAGGAAATGGCGAAATCCAGTGAGGTGTTTGGAATCCAGGGGTATAGGTGCAAGCAAATAGTTGGCCTAAACACTATGGACTCTACATCCCATCTAGCCTAAATGTTACTCCCTATATCATGTATAACTAGAACATTATGCCCTGTGCGTCCCATTTAGTGCCAACGTGACGTTCCTAGCATTTAGGCAACTGACTACTTTGTTGCCAGAGCAGCTCGCACCATGGACCTTCATGAGCTAAGGTGAGTCAACGAACTCTCGTTCTATACAACTATGTAGGCAACAATGGAAGTTCTGTCTAGGCGGTGAAATTTTTGACAGGGCTAATGGAATTTCCTCTAACTTTCAGAGGAAAATCTGGTTTAGGGGAGGTAGGCGCCTCCCCCACACTAGTGCAAAATAGAAGTGCCATCTTGGTGGCGGAACTTCTAGCCAATCTAGTGGAATTTCCTCTCACTTTTAGAGGAAAATCCGGTGTAGGGGAGGCAGGCGCCTCCCCCACACAAGTGCAAAACGGAAGTGGCATCTAAGCGACGGAACTTTCAGCAAATCTAGTGGAATTTCCTTTGATCTTCAAAGGAAAATCTAGTGTATGGGAGGTAGGCACCTCCCCAATACAAGTGCAAAACAGAAGTGCCGTCCAAGCAGCAGAACTTCTGGCAAATCCAGTGGAATTTCCTCTAACCTTTAGAGGAAAATCTGATGTAGGGTAGGCAGGTGCCTCCCCCACACTAGTGCAAAACAGAAGTGCTATCTAAGTAATGGAACATTCGACAAATCCAATGGAATTTCCTCTAACCTTTAGAGGAAAATCTGGTGTATGGGAGGTAGTTGCCTCCCCTGCACAAGTGCAAAACAAAAATGCCGTTTAGGTGGCAGAACTTTCGACCATTATATGAGAAAATGAAAATAACTCCATGGCTCACTATAAAGTTACGAGCTTAAGTTTACGGCTCACTGTAACGTTATGAACTTAAGTCTACGACTCACTGTAACATTACGGGCTGTTCCAAACTTTTTGAAACTAATTCTTAATAATATGTGTTTAAAATATTTTAAATTCACCGCAAGTGCATGGGTTTAGATGTAATTAGTGTGCAAGTACAGGTTTAGATGTAATTAGTGTGCAAGTACGAGTTTGTCTGTAGAGATTAGTTTTGCGTGGTGTTTAGCTAAATTAGTGTATTCAATTAATGGAACAAGTAATTATATTTCTTTTAAGCAATGTCACAGTTACTCTGTTTCAATTAATCTTTAGGATGCTCTTTAAATACTTATTAAATTGTACCTTCTAGAGAATTTTTCATTAACTTTAATTTCTTCACCACTTAGAATATTTTGATTTTTAAAATTAGTCTTTTAGTAAATGATTCGAATTTTGCACTGAAAGACTCTATTCAGTGAGTTTTACTTTCAAATATTTAATTCTTCTTAAGTCTTAAGATTATACACTTCAGTGTGCATATAATTTGTCATTTTTCGTAGAGAAGGCACTTAACCCTCGAGGTAGCTCGTGGGTAAATGTCTTTACCCTTGGACTTACTCGAGGGTTGTGCAATAAAAGTGAGTTTCAAATGTTTAAACAGTATGATTTGAATTAGTTGAAACTTCTAAGAGTTGTATACTTATATTTTTGATCTTTTTAAATATTTTAAAACACAACAAACAACATCATGAGACATAACACAGTACAAATAACTTGTAAAAATAAAATGCAACATTCAACATTACAATAAACATGAAATCATTCTCTAAATATCGTAACTGAGTTGATAAGATTGGTGTTTGTAAATTCGAGTGTAAATATAGAGTAAAAGTAAAAATAAAATAAAAGGGAACACGTAATGCTTTACTGTAATTTCTTCCTTTGAAACTTGCTTAGGCTGAGAACTTCTCTTTGTCTTTACTTCTGGTCCACTAGGTCATCAATTTGGAAAGCCTTCCTTTCGACCTTGAAATGAGATTTTGGGCGTCACTTTGTAATTACACCAAGGAATAGAGGAGGAAGCAGTCAACGTCGAGAGTCTCTCCTTCAAGGATACGCTTAGGTTGAGAAAAAAAAAGCAAATACACTAAGGAAGTGATTGGAGAAGAGGAGGTTGTCAATCTCCTCTTGAAATAAGTGAATGGGTGGAAGGTGGAAGATGGAGAAGATGGAAAATGCCCTGTGAATGGTGCCTTGGATGAAGAAGGGGGGGGGGCTGGTTCCATGGCTACGGGACTGTTTTATAAGTTGAAGGAATGGTAGTTCCCCGACTAGCAGTTAACAAGGATGTGGTGCATGTCTGGACATGTGAGATCATTCCATGCAAGCCCACTTCTTTAGCTTGTCCATCCACGTTTTCCATGGTTGAGCTTCAGCTAAATTAAATTTCTCAATTCTACTCTTATACAAATTCTCTGCAATTGCTCATCAAATTTTCTTACAAATACTTACGGAATACCTTTCGTGAAATACATCATATTACAGGAGAAATAATTCATAACATTTAAACCTTAACTATAGTTGCAATCACTATTACATCAATGAAATTCATCACATAGAACAAGCAGGGCACAAGCTCAAGGGTAATCCAGTTTACCCTCATGTAAGTTCGTGGGTAAACGTCTTTACCCTCGAACTCTGCACTTAGACATAAATCATGATTTTTTTTCTGTGAATTAATCATTTTATCAGCAACATAAAGAGTCAATTATCAATCATTCATTCCTTTTTCAGTAGGTAATCATCACGAATATAATTCACGACTTAAAACTTAATTCATGCATCATTAAAGTGAATAAATGTATATAATGCTCAAAAGTACAGTTAACCTTGTAATCATCATTACTCAATGCAAAATGCAACTAAAAATCATTAAAATACATGAATTAATATCCATAAAATGTACACTTTTAAGTCTGAATAAATCCCCCATACTTAAGTTTTGCTAGTCCCTTAGCAAAATACTAAAATAAGACTATAAAAACTATGAAAGTAATAAAGACTACTAAGTAAAATTAACTAAAACTATGCTAAGTCACTTTCGCAGGGAACATGATTACACTTAGCAAGTGCAACAAGCCTTTAAACCGTTAGGTTACCCAAGTGTCTTCGGAGGATTTTCAGTGGATATACCTACAAAGTCGAAAGAAGTAAAGAGAGAAAGAGAGAGAAGGGAAACAGAACCAACCAAAGGATCATTTGAATCACTTGTTGCTATATAAATTTCAAGGGAATGAGGTGGCTCAGTCTTACGACACTCCCTCCCTTACCCTTAAGTCGAATAGACTCACTTTAAAATGTGAACAAGAAGTCACCTATTCATGTGAATCATCTGTTTTGTGCAAGCAAGAGGAATTCACACCTTCACAACTCTCAATTCGAAATTAAATCATTAAAATTGTTGTATTATGTTTTGAATGATACTAATAATGTAATTAGTATAAGGGGTATTTTGGTCCTTTGGAAAACCCAAGCACTATATAAGCTTGGCTAGGGTTTTCCAAAGGGTATGAGTTGTGAGTTTGTAACCCTAGCCTCCATAGAAGAAAACCCTCTCCCTCTCCATCCGTGGACTAGCCCTAAGTTAGGGTGAACCACGTAAAATCCGGTGTGCACTTTGTTTGTGTGTTTTGTTTGGCGATCCTCCCCTCTTCCCTTTCTCATCGCATACTCTTCCGTTTGATTCCGCTGTGCTTCTTTGGTTACCACGCATAA
>JAMKPZ010002772.1:0-22785 GCA_024699675.1 Amphibolis antarctica
AAAAAAAAAAAAAAAAAAAAAAAAAAAAAGGAAAAGTTACTTGTTGCTGAGTCCTGAAAGCATATGGACTCCTGTGTAAGGGAAGGGTAGATCTTAGGATTCTGCCGTCTGTTGGCAGTCCAATACCCGGCTTGTCGCGATTGACCAAGTGTCCCTTTCTTTCAGGGCTTGGCAACCCATCGAAGTCTACCAATACAACCGAGTGCCGAAACCCATTTGCCGACACCCACTTCTCTCTTTTTCTCTTATCTAGGCTTGGCATCCCGCTGAAAGTCACTTCCACCCCCGGGTTCCGATGCCCACATTTCCAGAACCCGCATGATTCTATCCATCATTTCTACAACCCTAGAGCGAACTAGTGATGATGAATCAGCATGACTATGGGCAGAAGGACAGCTCTCGGATCTCTCCTCTCGACCCGTCTTTGTCGCCTAAGGGTCATTTCTGCTGGACAAGGGAACTACGTTTCAAAACTCACATACGGGAATGTCCAAGCAATTATCTCTTGACGTGAGGCGAGCCACCTTTCATTCCCTTGTAGGTCCAGATAGCACGATTGGGTCGGAACAGCTACCTTGCGCAAACTCCGTCACGGGCACCCGCTTGAAAACCCCTATACAGAAGCAACGAAACAAAATGCCAAAAAAGGAGTCACCAAAAAACGTCCCGACCTTTCTACACAACACGGCACGGATATTCATGTATGAGGGGAAGGGACAACACTCCTTCCCACCTTTGGAACTAACGTATAATCAAGCGTGCAGGCAAAATGACCGGTTGCCTGGTAAGATCAGCCGGCCACCGTCACCATTACCTGAGGATGTTCGACCCCTCAACACAACCCAAGTCATAACGTCAACTGTCCCAGGCGAAGGGGAAGAAAGCTCGCCCTTGCACGCCATCTTGGACCATTGGACGCCTAGACCACAACCTGCGCAAGACGAGACGATGCGCGAAAAAATCAGCTGGTTGCCAGGTAAAACGACCGGCCACCACCACCAGTACCCAGGTACGATTGACTCCTCAACATACCTCGAAAACCATACTTAGACGTATGGGTCGGGTGTGTAACCGGCCCGCCACTGGCAAACCGATAAGGAAACCCAGTTGCTGGCACCCTCAAAATCCCCTTAGGTGCACATAGAAGGGGGAAGTAGCCAGCTACCCGCCGGCAGGCCGGTTCAAGGAGCCGGCAGGCCGGTTCAAGGAGCCGGCCGCCGTTTCCCCAAAAAACCCATAGGTGCACATAGAAGGGGGAAGCAGCCGGCTAGCCGCCGGCAGGCCGGTTCAAGGAGCCGATCGCCATTTCCCCAAAACCCCAATGGGTGCACATAGAAGGGGGAAGCAGCCAGCTAGCCGCCGGCAGGCCGGTTCAAGGAGCTGGCCACCGCTTCCCCAAAACCCCCATGGGTGCACATGGAAGGGGGAAACAGCCGGCAAGCCGCCGGCTTGCCGGTTCAAGGAACCGGCCCCCGTTTCCCCAAAACGCGCATGATTGCACATGGAAAGGGGAAACAGCTGGCAAGCCACCGGCTGGCCAGTTCAAGGAATCGGCTCCCGTTTCCCCAAAACGCGCATGGAAGGGAGAAACAGCCAGCAAGTCGCCGGCTGGCCAGTTCAAGAAACCGGCCCCTGTTTCCCCAAAACCCCATGGCTACACAAATAAGTCGGGAAGGAAGCCGACCAACCGCCGATCTGGCAAGCCGATAAGATAACCCAACTACCGGCTTCCCCCAAAATTCCCGACATGGCGTGAACGCGATCTTAGAGTCGTTACTCCGAATCTCGCCCACAACTTAGAAGAACACTCAAGAAGAAAGTTATGGAGAAGTTTCCATTAAAGTCAAGATATTATTCATCATTTACAAAGGGCGGGGTACAAATAGACTACTCCTCCTGAGAAGACTCTAAGGGTTCGAACCTCCGAGGCTCAAATCTTCGAGGGTCAGTTCTCAGGCGCTCCCGTCTCCGCAGGTCACGAGCCCACTCCCGCCGCTCTATCCGGTCGACTAGCCAGATCAACCGATCTTCTCTACTCAACAGTCGGATGATCACTTCGTCCCAAGCATAGAGACGGTCCAGCGACGCGCGCAAATCCTCGGCGTAAACCGGGTTTTGAGAAGCTCCACCGATAGACCGTGAAGCAGAAGCAGGAGCAAGAGGACGGCGCCCGGTTGACCGCCAGCCAGATGACAAGCTGGACCGCTTGGAGGCGAGCCTCTCATACCGACCCAAGTCGACTGATGTAATGGGCCGGGTTTGGAGCGGAACCCTCTGTCGGCCTCCGGTTGAGATGCGGAGGAAGTGGGCCAGCTCCACCATCGCCTCCCCGAAGAGCAACTAGCTGGGAGGCCGCCAAACCGGGAGAATCACGCCACGCATCTAGCGCCGAACCGCCGCCGCCCAGTTCACCTGGCAACCCGTTACCACCGCAAAAGTCGCGAGGTAGGTCGCCACGCTGACTTCGTCCCAATGCCCCCCTTTCGGGAGGATCATGTTGTTAAGGACAAAGGAGATGAGGTGGGCGACCGGGTTCAGGTCCCGAGCCTTAACGATCCGCTGGTTAAAATCGGCATCCGCGGCAACTGCCGCATTGATGTCGCTGATGCTCCAAGGAAGGTTCGACAAGGGGGAGAAAATGTCCATACCGGTGAAGCGGAGTCCCATCGCCCCCGACCGAAGGCTCAGATAAAGTCGTGACTCCACCTCCGATAGGTTGGAGTACATCTCAGCCACCAAGCCGGGGACGGTCTCGACCCGGCGGAAGTCTCGGACAAAAGGAAGCAAGCCTTGATTGGCAAACAGCTGCTCCACCTCCGGCAATCGGTCGAACTTGGCCGGCCTCCCATGTAATGCCGTCTTGACAGCAAAGCGGCCGTCGACGGGGAATGCCAAATCCTGATCGGTTTCTGGGGGAGCCACGCCTTCAGCCGCCTCCTCCTCGGAACCCGTCGGAGTTCGATACCAAGGGAGCGCAAGCCGAACCGATCCTGCCTCCAACGCCACATCATCAGGAATCTCAAACGACCCTGATGGAGTTCCGGCAAGATGCTGTTGCCAGTCCACGGTGGCCTTGCGACGTGTTCGGCGCCGCGAGCTTTGATGGGGAGTCTCTGCAGAAGCCTCGCCTTCCATTGGCACACGTGAGCTGGAAGCACCAGAGCTCCGTCGCCGTTCTCCCAACCACTAGTGAGACATGGCCTTGGCCGAAGTAGCGTCGCAGCCATTACCAATTAATTCAAAGAAAACGGCCAAGCGGGCCGACTCGGCCCATTTAGGACAGTTGAGCTCTTCCGCCGGCATGTTCCTCAAAGTCGCCGAAAGAAGATCGAACCATCGTCGCGCAGACCCAGAAGCGGATTGTCGGACATGCCCCGTAACATTTTTTGTGCGAGGCATGGTGATTAAAACTCAAGGGAAGAAATTAGGGAGAGATGGAAGGAAATCCAAACGAAAGCTCAAGGGAGAAGTGAAAATGAGAGGGAGGGATGAGAAAATCTCTAACGACCCCCCCTCTATTTATAGGAAAATGGGTTACCCGGATTCCGCGTGTTTGCAAGCGGCAACCGGTTCAAAAATCGGTTGCACAAAAATCAAGAAAGCTGAAACGATTCCTGACAACTTTTAAAAGGTATGGTCAAGGCACGGTAATCGAGAAAGTTGCACGGAAATCGAAAAAATCGATAAAATTACATAAGCATGCGAGGCCTTCATCCGGTTGCCGCCTCCTGTTAGGCGGAAACCACGTGAACAACCGGCTCGAAGGTAAAATCACAAAAGTGCGACGTGACCATTCACTGTGTCCGTTGCAGCTTTTTTTAATTATCACCAGCCGGTTGCCGCCTCCTACTAGGTGGCAACCTTGTGAATAGCCGGCTCAAGGGTAAAATCACAAAAAGTACAACGTGACCATTCACTCTGTCCGTTGCAGCTTTTTTGTCAATTGTCACCAACCAGTTGCCGCCTCCTGCTAGACGGCAACCGCATGAATAGCCGGCTCGAAAGTAAAATCGTAAAGGTACGACATGACCACTATGACAGTGGTAGCTTTTGAAAATGCAATGTACCACATCCTTAGCCGGTTGCCGCCTCGTATAAGGCGGCACCACATAACCAACCGGACGAAAAGTAACGTCACAAAAAGCATGATGTGACTATTCACGACAACTTTTAGAAAAGAAACACGTGAAGCCTTCACATCACATCCTGGTGGTCGCCGCATGGTCAGCCGTTCAAGATCTAAGACGTGGAGAGGTACGGCCCAACCTTCGGGCACGACACATGAACACTTTCCACCTTGTTACCCGATCACCGGCACCTACAAGGTGGCTGCCGCGCAACCAACCGGCTAGCAATACGGCATCCCCTGGTCAAGTGATCGAGGGTGTAAGCCCGATTCTATTGTCCGACCTACAATAGATAATTCACGAAAGCGTGAAGTATCGCAGAACCTACCGTCTACGCATTGAGGGTCATTCAACCCTAGGATGTCGGTTTCCTTCATCAAAAGTCATACAACCTCGCCTAGGGAGGGGCATTCTGTTGACCCCATGCTTAAAAAAAAAGGGGGAGGGGTGGAGCCGGCTTGCCGCCGGCAAGCCGCTTCAAGGAAGCGGCACCCAGACCCCAAAAACCCACATTTGGTGAAAATGACCGGGGGAACAGCCGGCTTTCGCCTGCCACGTAGCGGTTGCCGGTTGGCTACCCAAGAAGGCAAGTCGAATCAATCAGGAAAATACGACGAGATTTAATCACGTAAATCTCGCAAATCCGCCAATTACGCGGACCGTGTAATCAAGCCGGAATCACGCTGCCTTCCATCTTTGGGTGCCCCCAAAGAAGGAAGGAAACCCATTTTAAAAAGGGCGGCCCCTTACACCACAGAGGAGGCTCAAAAATTGCTGGGAAGAGGCTGGATTTTCGGAGAGAGAGGCTTGGATTTCCAGGAAGGAGAGGCTGAAGATTCCGGAACGGAGAGGCTTGAATTTCCGGAGCGAGGACTTCCGATCCCCAACGACGCCTTTTCGCCGTGCCAGAGCGAGGACTTTCGATCCCCGTCGACAAGGACGCCCCCCTACAGGTAGGCCCTTCCATCCTCGCCGTTTTACGTATGCTTTTTACTACGTTTTATCGAGTCCTGACCGCATAACGCCTTCCCTGTGCAAGGGGACGGCTGGGGGATGGACCCGGATATCATTCCTTCGGAAACACGTCCGAAGGTACTGGGGGCTGCCCTCCTGGCCGGGTTAATCCACCCGGCCCGGTCGTGCTCAGTTTACGCGCGACCCATCTGTCGGGTCTTTTTACATGGAAACTCAAAAGTTTCCCAACAAGCCTTACAAGTTTTTATCCAATCCCCACGTGTCCTTTTCGGAATCTCAGAAAAATTCCAAGGATGACGTTGCCAGCAAGGAAGCCGGCGGTGGCCGTTCGGGTGTACAAACACGTACAACCCGACGGTGCCCGTTTCTTTCCCGGGAGGCGTAAGTCTACCCTCTCGATGCCCCGAAAAGATTCCTGGGATGACGCCACCGGCAAGGAAGCCGGTGGTGGCCGTTCAGGTGTACGAAATGTACAATCCTTCTCCCATGGGGTTCAAGGAACCGGCTGCCGCTTCCCCAAAACCCCCATGGGTGCAAAAGGATGGGGGCGTATCCCCAAATGTCCATGGGCACAAAAGGATGGGGGAAGCAGCCGGCTAGCCGTCGGCAAGCCAGTTCAAGGAATCGGTTGCCGCTTCCCCAAAACCCCCTATGGGTGCAAAAGGATGGGGGAAGCAGCCGGCTAGCCACCGGCAAGCCGATTCAAGGAACCGGCTGCCGCTTCCCCAAAACCCCATGGGAGCAAAATGATGGGGGAAGCAGTCGGCTAGCCGCCGGCAAGTTGGTTCAAGGAACCGGCTGCCGCTTCCCCAAAACCCCCATGGGAGCAAAGGGATGGGGGAAGCAGCCGGCTAGCCGTCGGCAGGCCGGTTCAAGGAACCGGCTGCCGCTTCCCCAAAACCGCCATGGGTGCAAAAGGATGGGGGAAGCAGCCGGCTAGCCGCCGGCAAGCCGGTTCAAGGAACCGGCTGCCGCTTCCCCAAAACCCCCATGGGAGCAAAGGGGTGGGGGAAGTAGCCGGCAGGCCGGTTCAAGGAACCAGCCACTGCTTCCCCAAAACCCCCATGGGTGCAAAAAGAAGGGGGAAACAGCCGGCAAGCCACCGGCTGGCCGGTTCAAGGAACCGGCCCCCGTTTCCCCAAATCCCCATGGGTACGTACGAAAGGGGGAAACAGCCGGCAAGCCGCTGGCTGGCCGGTTCAAGGAACCGGCCCCCTTTTCCCAAAGACCCCATGGCTATGCAAATGGGTGGGGAAGGCAGCCAACTAGCCGTCGGTCAACCGGTACAAGTAGCCGGCTGCCGGCTCCCCAAAAACCCATCCTTTCTCCCCTATTCACCACCAGATCCAATATGGATCCCCGTTCCATTCAATTCCCATTTGTTTACTTAATTCTCATTTATTTTCACCGGAAGGGATACGGTTATCCCTCTAAACACCCTGGAAAGTCTTCCAAGGTGAGGCCATACGTGGCCGGATTGACTATCATATTTCCCGTTTTAGAGTCGAAGAGAGGCCGGGAATGCCTGGGCTGTCTGGGGGTGCCTAACACCTTCCCCAACAGTACCCTTAGCCCCGTATCCAGTTCTCTCATGTTACACGAGTTTACGTGAATCGCGTGGTTTTATCGTTTCGATGGTGGAAGGACACTTTCCCATCCAGTTTTCCTTGTTTTCTACCCAAAAATAAGGTGGCGACTCCGTTCAACGAGCCATCAACTGCATGTAGTGATGCGCTCACACAAACACCTTTCAATTCTCTGTACCTCGGTCCATCTGCCGGCGGGGCCGGTGAAAACCCATGGGCTTCCGGGTGATAGCCAGATGAAAGAGAAGGTAACAACACCGCTCAGTACATTTGAAATAGGATAGTCTTCAAGACCTGCTGAAAGAAGACATAACAAGCCCACTTCAAAGCCGAAGAAGACTAAACCCATCCATCCACAACCGTCTACTTTAGAACAATTCACCCCTAAAAGTAGGGTTGAAGAGTTTAAAGATTGGTTTAAAGCCACCATTGCACAGAAACAAGTTAAAGTGGTCACTTGAGATAGTTGGAGTAGTAGTTCAAAGTCTGCTAGCAATGAGGGTGAAAATGAAGGTTTGTGGATAGGTAAAACATTTTTTTCATCTTTTGAATTGATTTTTTTCAAAAGGTGCTTGATAATTTTAAGAAAAGAGAAGTGACTATTTCAAAGTCATCTCTGTTTATAGTTGATGCAATTCCAGCAAAATTGTCAAGTTTTGCTGTGCATGACTTATGTGTGAAGAATGTTTTTAAAGGCACATCATCATTTAGTTTGATAAATAAAAGGAATGATGTTACTGAGTATGTATTGAAAAATACAAGGCATGACAGATTTCAAGCTTTTGTTGAAATGCAAAAGTATATCGATAGGAAAGAAAGACTTTCACGAATTTATATTCAATTAATGAGGCAATGGAAGGAAGAAAATGCTTTGGTAATGAATATTCCACCACAGTGTGAAAAGTATACCGAAATTAATGATGAATCAAATGGTATACTTACAGTTATTGCTGAAACAATTTTTACAGAGACAGACAGTTCTCCAACAAATCGGACGGACAGCATTGAAGACATTTTGAGAAATTTAAAATCACAATGGGCACCATCTGTCTCCATGGAAGAAAAACAACTTTTTGACACAAGTGATTCTCAGACATTGGGTGAATATTTGTAGAGCATGAAGAAAAAAAAAATTGATGCAACTGTTCAGATTGATGCACAGGAATAGGTTAAAGAAATATTACAGTTACAACAAATACAATAACCAATTTCTAAGCATATGTCAATTATTGAACAAACTATGGAGGAAGCTACAAAACATCAACTTTCAAATTTAATGGAAGAGCATTACAGTCCTCCAACAATCTCTAATCAACAAATCATAGAAGAATCTCTTGATTTGCAAGCTAAAGAGGAGTATGTAAATCAGCAACAAGAGACGTCAGAGGTGCAAAATGAAGATAAGTTGAGATTGGGTATGTCTCACTCATAGGCATAGAATGTTGAAGATTTTCCAAGTACTTCTCATTCATTTCCTAAGAAAGGTATGATAGTAGAAAATCTATATTTTCAAAATCAGGAATGTTTAGACAATTACCACAAATTTTTGAATCTTGAAATACTGTATGAAAGGCGTATAAACTTTACAGATTTACAAGAGATCAAGGATCTCTTACAGTTTCAAGGTCTGCTAGACATAATACCAACAAGCTGTAAGGTAGATGTATTTAGAGAAGTGATAGATGTTTTTTATGCTAACTTGCATGTTGAGGAAGACAAATTATTTAGCAACATTGATAACACTATTTTTGAAATCACTCCTCAATTAATATATGATACTCTTAAATTGACAAATGAGGGTGTACAATTAGATACAACATCTTTGAACTTGCTAGATTGGAACATCAGTTCGATAGCAAGAACCCCTCATTTACATGGCAAATTATAGTATGTTGATGAACTCAATGGCAAAGCGAAATTTATAGCCAAAATTCTGCAAGCACAGATTTTTTAGAAGAAAGGGCATGATGAACATATCCAAAGAATTTGTTTATATGCCACATATGCTGTGATGCAAAAAATAAAACTAAATTGGTGTACACTATTTTTGGATTCCATATAATACAGACATTCAAATTTTGTTTATTGAATTAGTCTTGTGAAATTGATATGAAGGGCAGGATATGATGTGAATCAATGGCCCAGAAAATCCTTCAAGACAAGATCGTTTATAGTGGCTGAATATAAGAAATTCATTTGTAATGCACCAGTTACAAATGTACAACAACAATCAACAAGTGAACAGGCACATACGTCAACTGGACAAGATTTGTTATCTCCTACAGAGGTTGTGTATATTACACAATTAGGAGAACAAATTGGTCGACAAATTTGTGAAACTATAATCAGTACTGTTCAAAATTGGAGGAGAAATCAATGATAACTTGTACTTTTCTGATTTCTAGTTGAATTGTAATGCTAAGTGATTGGAACGTTTGTTTGTATAAGTGATTGATTTGTAATTCAAGAGTATTTTTATCTTATTTAGCTTTTTAATGAAAGGTGGATTTATTAATTTTATCTGTATGAATGCTTAAAATTATTCTCTAACCACAATACTTTGTTAAATAATCGCAACAATGGGGACATATAGTTCAAAATTAAAACACTACATAAGTACACTTAAAACAATAGATAATTACACTTAACTTTCTTAACTTTAGGTGTTTTAAGAAAGTCAAAAAGTAAACTACAACATCAAGTTAATTGAAATTTGAAAATTGAAAAGGAAAACAATAGATAATTACAACATCAAATTAATTTGGTGATCATCAAAAAGGGGGACATTGTCGAGTATTATGTATTGATGATGAATGCTTAATTAATGTGTAAACATGGTCTAACGGTAATTTAAAAGTTGTAATTATATTTAAGTTAATGATCTATTTACATATTACTTGAACATAACTGGAAATATTATTTAAGTTAATGCTAAATTATTTAACACTATACCCATTCGATTTAGGATAAGTGTTTGTAATTATTTAATCAAATTCTATTTTAATTCAAATCGAATTAATTTTAAAAAAAAATCCACCTTAATATTTTAAGTTAGTAGATTAAATATGTTTAATATTTAGAACATTTCGGAGAAGTAATGCGAATGGGAATAATTACTTAAATAAGTGCTACATATGAATATAGTTCATGAAATATCTCGGTAGAATGTCACGTGAAAGTTTAAATTCACATGTGATGAGAGAATCGACGTTTTATGTTAAAAGATCGAACGATTAAATTAAAAGACCGGCGTTTTAACATTCACACATGACTTTTTAAGTTAGGCACGTGCGTTGTACATTATGGCCGTTAACTTAATATTCGAAGGGGTATAGTTAGATGTCACATGAAATTTTAATTTCACACGTGATGAGAGAATTGGCGTTTTATGTTAAAAGACCGGCGTTTTAACATTAACACGTGACATTCAGTAATTGGGCGTGTACTTTAGAACGCACGCGCCTAATTTAAAAAGTCACGTGTGAATGTTAAAACGTCGGTCTTTTAATGTAATCGTCCAATCTTTTAACATAAAATGCCGATTCTCTCATCACGTGTGAACTTAAAATGTCACGTGACATTCTACCATGATTTTTCACACGTGATGAAAGAATCGGCGTTTTGTATTAAAAGACTGGACGATTGTATTAAAAGACCTGTGGTTTAACATTAATACGTCTATTTCTAAGTTGGCTGCATAAAGTTAACGTCTTTACTTTACGGTTTCACGTAAAGTAAAGTCTTAATTTTAAAATCTCTTTTAAATATATGACATAAATCACTTATTTGAAAATCATAAATACCTTATTTTACTTAAATATATGACATAATATTTAATGAAAATCTCTTTTAAATCAATATTCATTAATTGAAAATCAAAACCACCTAAGTATTTCGATTGATGGTACTTCCACCTAATTGTAAGGTATATCCACGGAACTACCGTTTATAGATGGGTCCATAAACGGTAGTTCCATGCGTCACTTCTTTATTTTAACGGTACTTCCATAAAATCCTTGAAAAATGCAGAAGTTAAATACTCCCCCTAGAATAGTGCATATTGTAATTGAAATTAAACACAATGACATATGAAAAATAATCGATTGAAAAGGGAGTATTTTTAAATATTTAATCAAAATATTTTTTAATTAAAATCGAATTTTTTTAAAAAAAATCCACCCTAATACTTAAGTTTAAAAAAAATCCACCCTAAATTATTTTAATTAAACACTACATAATTAAAATCAAATTATTTTAAGAAAAATCCGCAAACTTCTTTCAAATTTAATCACCGTATTTGTAATTAATGAAAAATTAATTAATTTTCATAAGTTAATTAATACAACAATTCAAAATATACTCACGTGAGTGAACTTTTAAAGTTAAGGGAGAGAGTACACACATCTTTTTAGGTGAAGAGAGAGTGTTTTTAAATTTCACCTATATGAGAGAGAGTAACTTTTAAGTTTTTAAATTTCACTCGTCGATCTCACGATCAACGAACACCTACAGAATCGGGTTCTGTAGGTGCCTACAGAATCGGGTTCTGTAGGTGCCTACAGAATCGGGTTCTGTAGGTGCTTACAGAACCTGTGCCCTCATATATATATATATAAAGATACAAAAACCAAAAGAAAAGAATATAATTATAAGAATATAATGTTTGTAAAAAGAGATTAATTCGAACCGCTATTGCATTTTACTTTGAGTTGCTTCGAGGGTTATCTAGTTTACCCATGGAGTTAGTTCAAGGGTTATCCTATTTACCCTCGAACTGAACCGAAAAAAAATAAAAGAAGAAGTAAAACACAATGAGGATAAGCCACGGGTAAGTCTGAGGTTTATCTAGTTTACCCATGAACTTATGCGAGGGTTATTCCTCTCTGAACCAAATACGACTCTATTTACTGAAAATGAAAATTTTCAAATGAAAGGTTTACTGAATTAAACAAGGTTAATTATTTGAATGAATTTAGAAGGGATATTTCATAATTCAAATGAGGTTAAAGATAATTACAATTAAGTGAACTTAATGATAGAGATCAAAAATTCTGAACTGCAATCATTTAATATATACGATTGTACCAGGTATGTTTACAAGAAAAGGGAAAGCTTAAATTCTCTGAAATGGTTTAATTCAACAAGTGTTGTGTTAATCCATCAGACTTTGAACTTAAAAAGAAAATTTTTGAAAGGGATTAAAAAAATTGAAATATGCAATTACACGCATACATAGACTTAAAGAAAACATACATAATTTGAAACTACAAACAAAGCACAACTAATGGAAAACTTCATTTCATTAAAAGAAAGTTTAATATTACATCAAAGGAGAGCTTTCTCTCCAAATGTCTCAATAAAAAAAATAAAAAAATTTACACAAGAAGAAGAAAATACATCAATCATTTCTTGGGAATCTGGACTTCAACTCTACAACTTCTACTTTCAGAGCAGCCAGTTGGTCTATCACAATGTCCACCTTTTCTGATATAGAGGTTGATCCTCTCTGTTGGGATGTGGAAGGTTCACTGTGGAGTTGTGGTGTCGGTTGATCCTCTATAAAGAATTGCTTCATGTCTTTGGCAGTTAGTACTCTAGAGTTTAATTTCTTTACTAACCAGATAAATCAGAGGAACTTGACACCAACTGGTAGATGAGATCAGCATAGAATAACTTCTTTTTGATGCTGGTGATCTTGGAAATGAAAACTCTAAACGAGTTCACCTAAATCTTATTAAATACTGCATATGTTGCAATCCTTACAAAGACGGACAATTCTATATCATGTCCAAATCTTTGATATATTGTTCTAATCAGGATTAATGCAACCATATGAGACTTTCCATTCATTTGCTTGAGCCTATTAAACAAATTAATTCGAGGGTTTATGGCCATAGAGATTTTGTACTTTTCCATCTATTTATCTATTTATAGGTGGGATGAGAAATGATACTTAAGGAATGAAAATATAAATAACATTGATTGAAAAATGATGGAAATACTTTTCCAAATACTTTTCCATCATTTTTCATACATACAAATGATATAATAAAATTAGTTAATGAAAAAGTATATTCTTATGAATTTCTTTCTCATAATTTTTAAGTACACTAACACCCACTTAATATCAAGTTTTAAGTCTAGATTGATTTTCTTTAAAATCATTCTTAACATTATTATTATTATTATTATTATATAATAAATTTTTATCTTTAATTATTTCAACCTAACTCTATTTAATTCTTTAAGTTATAAAAACTCTCCTCAAATACACCCAAAATCTACACTAATCATAAACCTTACAATTATACCTCACAACCTGAACACTACGGTAAAATTAAACCAGAGGAAAATACCAGGAGTTAGTTGTAGATGAAGGCAATGGGGGAAAAAACACCCAAATGTGGATATCACACACACACGCATAAGAGAAGAAGAAATGGATTGGATTCAGTGGGGACATGGAGGGAAGGCATGAAACGGAGGGCTAGGGCGTGGGCGTGAGCGTCAGTTGTGGCCCCAGATCTGGAAAAGGAAGAAGCATAGGAAGGCGAAGAAGACTAGGAAGGCGAAGAAGACCACCAGGAAGATGTAATCCACCAACACGAACACGGCCGTGGATCCGTGACGACGACCATGGTCGTGGCCCTTGCGTCGTCCCTGCTGCCTGCGCCAGCACACCGCCTTCTCCCCGTCCTCCTCGTCCATCGTCGTCGCCGCCGCCTTCCTCCTGGCGCACAAATCGTTGGTTCCCGTCACCCAAACCTCCTCCCTCTCTCTCTTGCTTCTTGCACTCCAGAAAATATTTTTTAGGAAGAGGAAAAAATAAAAATCAACTTTAAGTGGAGTAGATACGTTAATTGGGCTGACACGGCCTAATAAGATCGTGTTGTAAACCGACAGCCTAATAAAATGATATTGTGGGTTGACACGATAATATTTAATGTATCGTATTTAAGTTAATTTTTTAAATTTTTGTATACATAATATTAAAATAATTTTATACTTTTTTATAATTTTATATTTATTTTAATATATTTTTTAATTACATATATATTATAAATAACTTAATGATTCGAAATCTACCTATTTTAATTTTTTAATATTTTAAAATTATAATAATATTATATTAATTTTTAATAAAATAAAAAATAATTAAAATTTTAAACGTATCAAACCGTACCCAATTTGACACAAACCCACCATACCTAAGTCACCAGTGGAAAGGCCACACGATTCGACTTAACACAAGTTGGGTCAACAAAAAATTTAGATTTCAGTTATATTTTCAGTTATTTGGGTATTAAAAGATAAATTTTTATATATAACACGACTTATACATCATTATTATCGTATAAATTTTTATATATAAATTTTTTTCTTACAATTTACTATAAAATTTTATTTTATTTAATAATAAAATTCCACACCTAACTCGTTGCCACTCTCCACAAGGGTAGGGTAGAGAAAGCTTTTGTGGTAAGTAATATAATCAAATAATGAGTGAAACTAAAATCCTTATATCACTTGTAACAGAGATATATTAAGAAAAATAATCTTACATTAAAAATAATATGTGAAATTGAAATTTTTATATCATTTATAAGTTTCTTTTTACTGGTCAATTAATTTTAATTGCTAGTTTAACGTACTAGCTTGTTCAATACAAGTAACATACAAATAACCAAAAAGTATGGGGCCCACTTGGAAATGTTACCTACGGTTCATTGAATTTGCAATGAGGTTGTTAAATCGGTGGTTAAAGTCTTGGTAATTTTAATTTTAATTTTACAACAGTTTGTATACATTATCATCACTGTAAAATAGTCTTACAAGTAAAATTGAGATTTTTATATTACTTGTAAAAATTTTTCTACTAACTAATTAATTTTAGTGAGATAAAATTTATATAATATTAGAGTTAATTTACACATACTACACTTAAGTTATGTAGAATACTTAAGTGAAGAACTTACAAGCATAAAGACATATTGAGAAAAATATTTCTTTCACTTCCTTGACAAGTACACACGTATAATCATCTTGTTGGAGTTGATGATGGATAAAATTTTGGCTTCATTTTTTTCTTTAATTTACCTAAAGACTTGGAGGTTATAACATGAACTGTAACTTACATTAGTTGGAATGTTGTAAAATTGGTTTCATTAGGCTATAGCCTTGTTTTTCTTTTACCACACATGTCAGAAATAATATTGTTGAAATAGTGAAGAAATTGAGGACATAGCTTGCACCTTTAAATAAAAATACCATTTTTCACTTGTAGTCAATTGATTTTTACTTAGGTTGACTTCATTTCAACAATTGGAATGCATTTTCTTAGTAAATTCAACTTTTTGTGTGCTGTATGCACATTTTATTAGCAAGTATCATGGCACAGCAATAAAGTTCTTGCTATTTTTGAGAATATTTTACTCAACATGTGGTATTTTGGTTGTAAATATCATGGTTTGGTTTTTTTATTTTACTCAACATGGCCACCGTCGGCCTCCTTGCCAGTGGTGTCATCCCAGAAACCTTTCCAGGGCATCGGGAGGGTAGACTTACGCCTCCTGGACAAGACATGCAAAGATTGGGTAAAAATGCGTAAAAACCTGCTGGGAAACTTAGAGTTTCCACGTAAAAGGACCCGACGAAAGGGTCTTAACCGAACCGAACTTGACCGTGCCGGGTGGATTCACTCGGTTGGGAGGGCGGCCGCCAGTACCTTCGGACGTGTTTCCGAAGGAATGATACCCGGGTAGGTCCTCCGACCTTTCCCTTGCATGGGAAAGGTGTTACATGGTCGAGGCTCGAGAAAACATCGTTAAAACGTACGTAAAAACGACGAGGGTGGAGGGACTTACCTGCAGGGAGTCGTCGGCGGGGATCGGAAGTCCTTGCTCCAGTGCGGCGAAAGGGCGTCGGGGCTCCGAGCTGCTCTCCTCCTTTAGAACCTCTGGTCGGTGTCTTCTCCAACAGGCGAAAGCATGCCGAGCGTTCGAACGATCATTTCTCCAAGCGTTCGAACGAGCGTTTCTCCAAGGGGTGCTAGCCTGCTGAATGGGGCGGAAGGCCGCTCTTTTTATAAGGGGTCGCCTTCCTTCTTTGGGGTGCCCAGAGATGGAAGCCGATGTGAATCCGGGTTTAATTATGCAGTCCACGTAATTGATTGATTGCAAGATTTAAGTGATTAAATCCCGTTGCATCTTCCTAATTGATTCGGCTTGCCTTTCTGGGTAGCCAACCGGCAGCCGCTACGTGGCAGGCGGAGGCCGGCTAGTCCCCCGACCATTTACGCCAATGGGGTTCTAGGGAGCTGCTTGCCGGTTCCTTGAACCAGCCTGCCGGCGGCTAGCCGGCTATTTCCCCTAACCATTTATGCCAATGGGGGTTTTGGGGAGCCGGTTGCCAGTTGCCGGTTGCTGGTTCCTTGAACTGGCCTGCCGGTGGCTAGCCAGCTGCTTCCCCCAAGCATTTGCGCCAATGGGGGTTTTGGGGAACCGGTTGCCAGTGTTAGGGTTACTCTGGTGTGGAGACTGTTTAAGTCTTTAGTGTATGTATCCTTATTGGGCCTAATAGCCTTTGGGGTGATTTGTGCCCTAATGATGCACTATATATATGTGCTATAACCTTGTAACTGTGTGAGAGAATAGTGGAAACCACTAGAAGACGCCCGTGGAGTAGGCTTAGGCAGAACCACATAAAACAGAGTGTTGTGCTTGATCCTCCTTATCTTCTTCCTTCTTCCCGCTTTCGAATCTCGACTTTCCTTTGGTTTGATCCCATCAAACTGGTATCAGAGCTAGGGTTTAAGGAAAAGGGGATTTGGTCTGTTAGGGTTTTGTTTTTTCCCGTGGGGAACAGTAAACTCTGTTTGTGCGGGTGCGAGCAAGGGACTGCGTCGGCGTCGCGTCTACAAGGAAAGGTCGCCCGACGTCGCGCGCGAGGAGGGTGAAGCCGGAAGCTGTGTCGGCGGTGGATCCAGAGTTCGTCTGACCTTCGGGTACTAGAATCCAGAAGTTTTGCCCGATGTCGCATCCAGAAAGTTTTGCCCGACGTCGCATCCAGAAAGCTTCGCCCGACGACGCCGGAGCTTGTGAAGTTTCACCTGACACCACATCCAGAAAGCTTTGCTCGACGCTGGAGCTGCAGAAGTTTCGCCTGATGACATATCAGAAGCTTCGCCCAACGCCAGATCTGCAGAAGCTTCGCCCGATGCTAGATCTGCAGAAGCTTCGCCCAACACCAGATTTGCAGAAGCTTCACCCAACGCCAGATTTGCAGAAGCTTCACCCGACGCCAGATCTGTAGAAGCTTCTCCCGACACCAGATCTGCATAAGCTTCGCCCGACGCCAGATCTGCAGAAGCTTCGCCCGACGTCGGATCTGCAGAAGCTTCGCCCAATGAGGAGAGGTCGCCCGTTCGACTGCAAGGGAAGCCGTCCACTGCCGCAGGAGGGCTGTCCCATGTTTCGAGGCAGAGCTGAGAGGCTGAACTGCAAGGGAACATGAGTTCCAAGAGAGCTCGTCGGGTCCTTTTTAGTGAGGAGTGATACAGTGGTGTCACTGAAGAGGAGAAATGACAGACGATGGAAAGCTTAAAATTGAGAAGTTTGACGGTAATGATTTTGGGTACTGGAAAATGTAGATAGAAGACTACCTCTATTAAAGGAAGTTGCATGAACCTCTGTTAGGAGAAAAACCTGCAGAAATAGAGCAAAAGACATGGGATTTGTTGGATAGACAGGCCTTGGGTGTGGTCAGACTGTCATTGGCCAGAAATGTTGCTTTCAACATTTCCAAAGAGAAAACCATGGCAGATTTGATGAAAGCTCTTTCAAATATGTACGAGAAGCTGTTTGCTTCAAATAAAGTGTATCTGATGAGGAGGTTATTCAATCTGAAGATGTCAAAAGGTGGTTGCATGACAGATCACAACAATGAATTTAATGTCATCATATCTCAACTAAGTTCAATTGAGATTAATTTTGATGATGAGGTCAAGGCCCTAATTTTGCTATCTTCTCTACTAGAGAGTTGGTCTGCAGTGGTAACTGGTGTTAGTAGTTCTCTAGGACATGAGAAACTGAAGCTAACAAATATCAGAGACCTGATTTTGAGTGAAGATATTCGGAGAAGGAACAACTCACAAGCAAGCACTTCAAGAGCAGCCTTAAGTGCAGAATGCAGAGGAAGAAGTCAATAGAGAAGTGGTGGCAGAAACTACTCAAAGTCTAGAGGAAAAAGCAAGGGTAGGAAGTACATTACCTGTTGGAACTGTAATCAAAAAGGGCACTACAAGAATCAATGCAAGGCACCAAGAAGGATGTAGAGCAATGATGGGGGAGCAGCAAATTCAGTATGTGAAGAAATTGCAGATGCTTTAGCTTGTAATACTGACAGTTCAGTTGAATCTTGGATTCTAGATTCAGGCGCTTCATATCATTCCACCAATGTCAGAGGATTGTTGAGAAACTACAGGCTCATAGAAAGAAGGAAACTCTACCTGGCAAACAACAGTGAGTTAGATATTGTGGCAATTGGTGATGCTTACATCAAAACCCACAATGGCGGCACATGGAAGTTAGAAAATGTCAGACATGTCCCTGGTTTGGCAAAGAAGTTGATCTCTACGAGTCAGTTAGATGAGGCAGGTATGTTTATTTCACATGGAGGTGGAAAGTGGAAGGTTTCCAAGGAGCCATGGTAATTGCTAGAGGTAACAAAGTTGGCACCTTATATGTTATCTCTAATGATGAATACTTGGATAGTGTTGCAGATTCAGTGGGAGCAACAACATTACGGCACAAAAGATTGGGCCATATGAGCAAGAAAGGGATGGAAGTTATGGCAACAAAGGAAAAATTTCCAGGGATGAAATCTGTGGAGTTAGAATTCTGTGAAGACTGTGTACTTGGAAAGCAAAAGAAAGTGAGCTTCTCAAGGAACTACAGGTTGCCAAAGAATCAAAGGTTGGAATTGGTACATACAAATGTGTGCGGACTAGCACCTATCAAATCCCTAGGAGGCTCAAGATATTACATTACCTTCATTGATGACTGCATCAGAAAGGTATGGGTTTATTTCATCAAAAATAAGTCTGATGTATTTTCAGTATTTAAGAAATGGAAAACTGAGGTTGAGAATCAAACTAGTTTGAAGGTAAAGTGTTTGAAGTCAGATAATGGTGGAGAATACACCAGTCATGACTTCAAAATGTTCTGTGAAAAACATGGAATCAGGTTAATTAGGATTGTTCCTGAGCATCCTCAGCAAAATGGAGTTGCAAAGAGGATGAACAGAACTCTGAATGAAAGAGCAAGGAGCATGAGATTGCATGCTGGTTTTCCCAAAGAGTTCTGGGCAGATGCTGTTAGCACGACTGCTTACCTGATTAATAGAGGACCCTCAGTTTCTCTTGATTTGAAGATTCAAGAATAAGTATGGTCTGGAAAGAAAATAAACATTCACCATTTGAGGGTGTTTGGATGTGAAAGTTATGTACACATCAATAATAGTGCTAGGGACAAGTTAGATCCAAAGGCCAGAAAATGCTACTTCATAGGTTATGGAGGAGCAGAGCTTGGTTATTATTTCTGGGATAACCAAAACAGAAGGATCTTGAGAGAGAAGGATGTAACATTCCATGAACAAGTGTTGTATAAACCCAAAGTAGGAGCTGGTCAGGACACTACAAAAGATCAATCTCGTACCAGTTGTGAGATTGAATTAGAGGAAGCTCCAACCAATGGAAGTGTTCATCAGGAGACAGGTGCCATTGAAGATGTCATTCCTGAAGAACATCTAGGAGAAGAGGTGGTCCCAGCACAGACACTAAGGAGGTCAACTAGGGCCTCAAAACCTCCTGAAAGGTTCAATCAAGCATTTAACTATTTGCTACTAATTGAACATGGAGAGCTTGGACACTTTGAAGATGCTATTCAGGCTACTGATTCTAGCAAGTGGGAGTTTGCAGTGCAAGAGGAGATGAATTCTCTTGAGAAGAATGGTACTTGGATCCTGACCAAGTTACCTAAGGACAAGAAAGCTCTTTAAAATAAATGAGTGTACAAAATCAAGGAAGATGCAGATGGAACCAAGAGATACAAGGCTAGACTGGTTGTCAAAGGCTTTCAGCAAAAAGAAGGAATTGATTACACTGAGATATTCTCTCCTGTAATCAAAATGACAACTATTAGAATTATTCTCAGTTTGGTAGTCTCTCATAGTCTACATCTAGAGCAGATGGATGTGAGAACAGTCTTTCTGCATGATGATCTTGATGAGGAACTGTACATGGAGTAGCCACAGGGTTTCAGTGTCCCTGGGAAGGAAGAACTTGTCTACAGACTTCAGAAAAGTCTTTATGGCTTAAAGCAGGCACCTAGACAGTGGTACAGGAGGTCTGACAGTTACATCTGTACTATTGGTTTCAGTAGACATGAGATGGACTCATGTTACTACTGGAAACAATTCAGTGACTCCTTGATCATTCTGCTATTGTACGTTGATGATATGTTGATAGCTTGTAGTAACATCAACATAATCAATGAATTGAAGCAACAGATATCAAAAGATATTGATATGAAGGATTTGGGTTCAGCCAACCAAATCCTTGGAATGAGAATCAAGAGAGATTTGAATGAAGGTACCTTGGTATTGTCTCAGGAAAAGTACATTGAGAAGGTGTTGGAGAGATTCAGCCACACCAATGCTAGAGCAGTAGAGACACCCTTAGGAGCTCACCTAAGGTTGACCAAGGATCAGGTACCTAAAGATCACACTGAAAAGAATTACATGTTTGAAGTCCCATATGCTTCTACAGTAGGTAGCTTGATGTATGCTGCAACAAGCACTAGACCTAACATCGCTCATGCTGTTGGAGTAGTGAGCAGGTTTATGTCCAATCCAGGAAAGGAGCATTGGGAAGCTGTAAAGTGGATTCTATGCTATTTGAAAGGTTCTAGTGACATTGGATTGTACTTCAAGAAAGGTAATTTAGACTTGCAAGGCTTCTGTGATGCTGATCTTGCTGGAGATTCAGACCAGAGCAAGAGTACTTCAGGTTATGTGTTCACCTTGAATGGCACAGCTATAAGCTGGAGGTCTAAGTTGTAAGGGTGTGTTACCCTTTCAACAATGGAGGCTGTATTGGTAGCTATAGCAGAAGCAGCAAAGGAGCAAATTTGGCTCAAGAGTTTTCTTGGAGAATTAAAGATAAAAGCTAGTGGGAGTATTCTAAACAGTGATAGTCAGAGTACTCTTTACTCAGCAAGAAATCCAAACTACAAGAGTAGAACCAAGCATTTCAGAATCAAGTATCATTTCATCAAAGAACTGATTGAAGAGGGAAATCTGACACTTCAAAAGATAGCAGGAAGCATGAATCCAGCAGACATGTTTATGAAGACTGTCAGCATTCAAAAACTAAGGCTATGCATGGCCTTAGTTGGCCTCCAAGTTGCTTGAAAATGGAGGAGTGGCGTGGTGGCAAGGTTACAAGGTTGATGAGCGAGCATATGTCTGTAACATTCTCCAAGTGGGAGATTGTTAGGGTTACTCTGGTGTGGAGACTGTTTAAGTCTTCAGTGTATGTATCCTTATTGGGCCTATTGGGCCTAATAGCCTTTGGGGTGATTTGTGCCCTAATGATGCACTATATATATGTGCTGTAACCTTGTAACTGTGTGTGAGAGAATAGTGGAGACCACCAGAAGACGCCCGTGGAGTAGGCTTAGGCTGAACCATGTAAAACCGAGTGTTGTGCTTGATCCTCCTTATCTTCTTCCTTCTTCCCGCTTTTGAATCTCAGCTTTCCTTTGGTTTGATCACATCAGCCGGTTCCTTGAACCGGCCTGCAGGCGGCTAGCCGGCTGCTTCCCCCAACCATTTGCACCAATGGGGGTTTTGGGGAGTCGGTTGCCGATTCCTTGAACCAGCCTCCCGACGACTAGCCGCTGCTTCCCCCAACCATTTGCGCCAATGGGGGTTTTGGGGAGTCGGCTCCCCCCCCTTTGAATTTCGTTTAAGAATGGTGTCAACAAAAGGAATCGAGTAGGAATTTGGATTGGCCATGTTAAAAGATCATTATTTGGCATTTGTCTATGGATTGTTATTTGTTATGCAAGATTTTCAATTGATGGAGTGAAAAGGAAAGTAGCAAACAAAAGATTGAAGGTTGAGTATGAGCCTAATAAGCTACTATGGAACATGAGCTTGACATAATTAAATTTATGTGTCAATTAGGGCCTAGTTGAAATTTTAAAAGGAAATAAGCTTGTGGTCGTATTTGTGATGCTCTTCCTATGGGTTTCCCTCTCATACCAAAATATTTTTGAATATGCACTTTGCGACATCTCAGAAATACGCTCATAATTCCAAATTGTATATTTTCTCAAAAGAAAGATTAACTTTTTATTTTATAGTTTAAAAGGTATTTCTTTTGTTTTCTTAGTCTTTTGGAAATACTCTTTAAGTTTTTGAGAATTTTTATTTATGGTGTTGGCAAGCTTGAAGGTGTAGTTTTACACTTTCTTTTCTCTACAAAGTCTTTGGGTGACCTTTACTGCTTTTAATCCTTGCTTTATTATGTATCTATTTGTTGATATATATGTATTTGTTAAACATATATGCATTTGATTTTGATATTATGGACAGAAATACAATAGGAGATCAAATGTTCAAATATTTTTAATCATCTTTCATAACATGGATGATTATATAATAATAGAGCACTCTTAATTAATTAGGGAATTAATTAAGAGTAGATGAAATTAATTAAATAGTACATAACATGAAATTAAGAGAAGAAATTAATAAGAGTAGTGGTGGTGGTTGGTAGAAGATAGTTGTATTTTATATTTGGAATTAATTCAATTGTGTTTACGAGCAATAATTTTTGTCATTCTTATCCCAAACTTGCACCATCCTAATCAAGGAGAAGTGATTGTTCTCCTACAGTGTTTATATATATATATATATATATATATATGAAAATATACTTTCGTAATATTATTCATTAGATTGGACTATCTGTAAAATAAAAGTTAGTACAAAAAGATTGGAGTTCAAGCTCCTAGAAAATTGTAAGTGAACCA
>JAMKPZ010002773.1:0-31300 GCA_024699675.1 Amphibolis antarctica
ATTTAATTTTTTTGTAAAAAATTTATAAATGTAATTGTAAATTTGTAATAATGTAATTCATTAATAAATAATTTTTTTTAATTTAATTATATGTATTGTTGTCTTATTTATTGAGTTGTTGAATTGAATATTGATAGTTGAATGTTGTTAATTAAATAAACATTTTTTTAAAATTAATTATTTAAATATTTAAGTAAATTAATTAAAAAATCATGTAGATTAACGTCATGTCGTTGACCAATATGAAAAGAAATCAATCGGTCATGCCTAGGCTAGTTCGTTGGCTTTGTAGGCCATACTAGTACAAAATTCATGTTAGGTCGCCTAGCATAATTGACATTTTTAGGTGAGTTGAGTTTCACAATTTACGATAAAAATATAATGATATTAGTTTGATTTTATGAATAGTAAAAAATGTAAAAATTATTTAATAAATATACCATTTGTAATACATAATAAAAAATATAGTTATATAGTATCAAAATATAAGAACAAAAAATGCTTAAATACAAACATTATAAATACGAATAAATATAAATTCTTGCTGTCTTTTAAAATGATTTAAAAATCAATATATTTTTTCCATAAACATAACTCTGAGAGCTATTCTTTCACTTTCAAAATTAAAAAAGTTTATAGCAAACGTAACCTACGAAACCATAGGTGCTTGTCGGTGTTTTACTTTCAAAAAGATGGAAAAGTCTACGAGGTTATTTGTTCGTGTGGTGACGTAAGTTTTATTATTTTTTAAAAATTATATGAATTATAATAAAAAAGTAACGATTGTATTTTTTTTAAAATTGTGACGAATATTAATAATATATGTAATAAAATAATAAATAATATTTATTATATTAATATGATAATAGTGTATTTTGACCGTTATACTGTATAGTGAAAAATGAAAATATATAAGATATAAACACATAAACAAACAAGGGCTATGTTGTTTTTTTTTTAAATATTACTTTAACATAATTTTATATGTTATTTGTGTTTCGAATTCAAAATCATAAATTTAGTAAAAAATCCTTCAATCAGTTAGATATAACTTCAATGGTTAAATTTTACGTTTAAAATATTTTTTTTTAAAATAAAGTAGATTATATTAAGTTAAATTAACCAAGTGGAACATTAATTCACGGATACACCAAAAAGAAGAGATGTTGGATGAACTTTCCTCTTTTCCCACTCTAAGAAAAAAGCGAAGTCTTCAAAATCAACCCCCACTAGTGTTTGCACTTTGTCGAATCTCCTCTGCATCTACCGAGCTTTGTTGCTTGCAATTGTCATTTTTCGCCCCCACCTCACCAAATCTCCTCTACATCCGCCAAGCTTCATCGCCTATACTTCTTTAAATCTCCTCCACATCCGTTGAGCTTCATCGCCTATACTTCTTTAAATCTCCTCCACATCCGTTGCGCTTCCTTATCTGTAGTCGCCCGCACCTCACCAAATCTCCTCGCCTATAGCTGAGCTTCGTCGCCTTGTAGGCGATCTTCATTCCGAATGAAGGGCTTTTTCTTGTTTGTAGTGAGTGGGCAACCGTCTTATGTTTTTTTGTGGGATAATCAATGGTGAGATAATCAACTATTAATTTTTTTGTTGTCTTGTTATCATTTTTGTTGGGAGATAATCAACTATTAATTTTGTTGTTGTCTTGTTATCATATTTGTTGGGAGATAATCAACTGCCAGTTTTTGTTGTTGTTGAATTATATATATCATGTTTGTTGGGAGATAATTAACTGCTAGTTTTTTTTTGTTGGGAGATAATCAATAAGATATTTCATTGGGATATATGTATATTATTTGTTGAGATATATAATTATTATTTGTCACCATTTTTTAAGATTGAAGTATGATTAGTTCATTGCATATTAAAGTTAAGAGAAGATGCTATACAAGTTGAAATGTAAAAGTGATGAACTTATTTTAAAAATTCTTAGCGAACAACTTAACGAAGGAGGTGGAAAATCAAATGATGGGAAGATCAAAGGAAAAACCTAGAATGAAGTGATAAGAAAGTATAATGAAAGAACATGTAGTAACATTGAAAGAAAAAACGTGAATTGGCATATTAAGAAATGACGGTAAATGTACAAAAATTATATGAAAATTAAGAACACAAGTGGATTGGGTTGAAACTATATTTGTGGTCAAACAAATATTCCAAATGAAATATGAGAGAACTTTGATGTATTAATAGATTTCTGTTAAACACTAATGTCTTCTAGTTTTTAATTTCCATTTACATTTTGTATTAGACACTAACGTTTCTTATTTTTTGATTTCTGTCAACACTTTTTATTTTCATTTTCATTTGAACTTTTCATTTCTATTTCTACATTTCAGCATAACAACATGGAAATCCTAATCACTTATGAACTCTGACCTAAGCCACGTAATTTAAGAAACCAAACCATCAAAAATGATAGCTTCAAAATCTAATTTTACTTTTATTCAAGAGTTGCTACAATACTTACGCCTTATTTGTTTGGTTAATTCCAATTTCAACTGTAACTTTATACAAAATCTCATACATCACTATCATTATATAAATTTTTATACATAAATTTTTATCTTACAATTTATTATACAACTTTAAGATCAATTGCAAAACTATTCTTAACTTTACTTCTCCGTAGTTAAAGTTAAAGTTGAAACTTCATTAACAAATGAAACCTTAAAGTATATATATTTATTTGATTCAGTTACTTTAAATTATTCCTAAAACTAAAAGTGTATGTAAATAAATAAACAACTAAAAATCATTTATTTTGTCTCAAATTAATCTTTACGTCATCCTCTACGGAATGGTAATGGGATGATTTGATCACTTTGTACAACTGTAAATACCATCAAAATATCTGTTCCAATATTTTTTTTCAAAAAACGAAAAAATGTGGTTGTAAGCATTTTTAGTTAAAAATACTATAAGTATTCATTTTATAATTTAGATGTATGAAATTAATATTTATGAAAAATATATTTGAAGCAAAAGTGTTCAAAATTAATAAGTGATAACCTTGAGGTCATCTGATGCGATAACCTTGAGGTCAATTTGGTGATGTGAATCAAAAACCAATCTGGCAGATAAGGGGGATAATCAATGAATGTTTAGAGCTACTACAAGAGATAATTGAGATGAAGGTTTACACATTCTTCTGAAAATGACAATCTTTTGGTTTCATTCCTCATGATTAATAAGTGAATGACCAATTATGTTATCCTGGTGTTGAATCAATGTGTACATGACATGTGCAGGTATACCAGCATGCATAATTTATGTATTTTCTGTGAAGCATGGAATAGGTGCCGAATGCATTTCATAGTCACTTTTCAATGAGAGAAGATATTGTAATGGGGGGGACATCCTCCACATTCAGAAAAAAGTTTCATTTCTTGTAAAGTGCAAGACCAACCATACCATTCATTGTTGGTCTTCAGGCTTGATTTGTTGTTTATGATCTAAGGTTTAGTTGAAGTTAATGGTGGTTTAGTTTGAAAATGATAGTAGTTTCCGGGTAGTAATTAAGGTGTAAAATTTCATTTTGTAAGAATTTAATGGGATGGATGCTTGCATTTTGAGCTTAGTTAACCATATCATATAATGGCTATATGGTTTTTTTGTGATAAATGGTTGAATAATGACATTGAGTGATTATGAATCAAGGTAATTTCCTCTCAAGTACTTTTGAAGCGAGGAAATACCACTTGTGCTACTATTGGAAGTTAATCATAATGAATAACGGCTATAGCTTTTTATCAATAACGTTAATGTTTTACCAATTACACTATCCACTCGATTGACTATAGCACAAATAGTTATGCAAGCAAAAAGAACATGGCTAATGGTTGAATATATCATCAACTGCAGTTATGCAAGCGAAAAAAAACACAACATCACAAGCACACCACATGAGATTATTGCCAACATAGTATAAATTGTATAAGAGTGTCTATGGTATCCACGATGATACCAAAACTTTTAGATCTTGACTATCAATTTAAAACCATGGATGGTAAGATTTGAAGAAGATTGTAACTAACAATTGGTGGTAATTGTTGGGTGAGACATGCATGGATACCATAGAATTTTTCATTGTACAATATACTGCATCATGCATCTTGGGTAGACATGATAAATGATCATGTTGGCCAAGGCATACACTGGAACAAAAACTTAACATTACAAAGAGAGAGAGAAATAAAGTCACCATGTAGGAGTAGAACTAGAATCCTTTCTGGCTGAAGGTGATCTGGAACCAAAGCTTGCCTCCTTCCCAAACCTTGTGGAGCCCAAATTTGCCTTTGGGGTCCCAATGGCTGGACTGTTGCCCCGGTAACTGGCTCTAAGAGTCTCATCAACACCACCATGTGAAGATTTTGCCATTGCGTTCCTCACAAACTTCTGTGCAGCAGGTGAAAGCATCCTAACACTTGGGCTCATGCTTTTGCTCCGAGAAGGAGATGGCAATGGTGGCTTTTGAAACATCTTTGACCTCTCTCTCAACTTTTTTGCAGCTTCCCTTGACAATGAATGTGCCTTGGCATCACGGGAAGGTGGCAATGGTATGGAGAAGCGAGGCCCATTGCCATCTCCACCAATATCAACAGGGGTGTCCTCTGGATCCAGTCGCAACGGTGTGCCTTCAATCTCTCCCCAAGTCATAAATGGCGACGACCCATCAGCCCCGGGCATAGGAGATGGGGTCCTCATAAAGTTATATCCATCCTCTGATTTCTTGTTCGACTCTGCATAGAAAGGATTGGGTGTTTTCCTCAAGTCTTCTAAATCATACTTCCTGGTTTTCTCGGCATCACGGTCTGCAAAAGGCCAAGCAGCACCAGCAGGAGTAGACCCCGGCACTGGATTATATAAAATTGTGACATTTCCTTCTCCTTTCTCAGGCGTGGATTTGTCCGTCGATTTCCCATGAAACCGAGTGTTGGACCGATTAATCTCCTTCGTCATCCCCTTCAACCTCTCCGCCAACTCTGCCCCCGTCAGCGGTGGCTCCGATTGCTCCCCTGCATCGTACATGAGCAAGTTCTTTGCGGTGTACTTCCAACCTTCCAAAGTGCTCAGGGGCTGATCCGACGTACCGTACCCATCGGTGATCCTCTGAATCTTCTCAACCTCCAACGCCATCGCCTGTTTCGGATCCTCCCCATCCTTCTCCAGAAGATGCGCATACTTCTCCTTCCTCTTCCTATTCACCTTCTCCATGATCCTCGCGAAGCTCTCATTGTCCTCGCTAGTGTACTTCCAGAAGAACTCGTCCAAGGATAACGATACGTCCACATCGGCAGCCGCGGCCCCAACCTCCTCTCCCGCAAAGGAGGCGCCTTTATCTCCCAAAGACGGTGTAGGGTCGGAACCCAGAGGAGTGGCGGAGGTAACGAATCGGAAACTGGAAGCCGGTGTTTCTGTCTGCTCCCTACCACCACCTGCAGGAGTTTTCCCTGCCCGACGATCGAGAATCTTGAGCTGGACGTCGCGGATGACGACCGGGTCACCAGAGCGGATGGCCTCGAGCCAGTCGAGGCGGTCGCGGAGCTTGGGTATGTCAGGGAAGAAGTCACGCTCGACGATCTTCTCGATGGCGTTGACATACGTGTCCTCGTCGAGGACGGTCTCGACGCGGCGACGCTTCCTGGAAGTCTGAACCGAGTCTGGCTGATCTAGGGTTAGGGCTTGGGATCTCTCCGGTGAAGATGGTGCTGGGGTGGGGGTGGAGATGCGGCGGGGCGATCGGCCGGGAGAGAGAAGCATCGTCGCAGGGAAGATCGGATCGAATCGGAGCTGCAATTGGGAACTAGGGATTGTGAAGAAGGAACCGATGAAAATTGAATCACGGAGAATTCAATGATGTTTGTGCGATTTTTTTTAAATAAATTTTAATTTTTTTTATAAAATTTATTTAAAAGGAATCTGAATTCATTTTAAAAAAATTAGAATTTAATTTTAACTTGTTTCTTGTGAATTGTGTAAATTTTTTTTATGAGTCATCCTATAATTTTTTATCTTTTAAAAAATTAATAATTAAAATTTAAAATATATTAATTTTTTATTATTTTTTAAAATAAAAAATAAATTCAATTCGTTCAATACATAATTTCAATTTTTCATAGTTATTGGAATTAACTTCACAATAGGTAAAATTGAAAATAAACATACCTTACAATTCTTTGGTGCTTAAAATAACCTTAAATTAATTTTTGAACTTGATTTTTAGTGCAACTCTTGCTTTTTCAACAATGTCTAGGGCACTAATACTTATTTTCCTTTGAGTGATTTAGAACTTTCATGTTATCATTTTTGATCTTGGTTCTCATGATATTAACTTGATATTTAGAAAAATTATCTACCTTACTCATTTTTAGACAAAAAATCTTGAAGGGGAAGTTGTTGATGATCATATTAAGGTTTAATACACTTGAAATGGACAAATCACTCGCCTATATGTGTTTGCTCATTCTCTTGTTGAAATATTTTCAATTAAATAGGATGCATTCACAAGCAAATTTTTTTAACTTCAAGAATTGAAAAGAATTAAAGTTAAAGTTAATTTCGTGAATGAAGTTAAAACTACAAAATAATTTAGGTAATAAAATATATGTTGTAATTTATGTAATAATAATGATATTGATCATGATTTTCTTTTTTCTTTTGTTGTTACTGTTTTGAGCAACTTTAAAATTTGTATATGATTTCTATGTAAACCTCTTGGCCTTTTTTGTGTTTTATTATTAATCTAGTTTTTGCTTTAACTTTTTAAAATGAAAAAAATTAACATTTAGATTTTTTTTCAAAAATTAATATATAAGCAAATACAAAAGATGATTGCTACAGTTTTTATTTTTATTTAATTGTATTTTTGAAAAGTTGACTGGTACAGTTGGTAAACCCGGAACACTATCGAATGGGTTATCGGATCGGAGCATCGAAGATCCGCTCCACTGAATCCAATTTCCCGCCCGATTAACATCCACCAAAGATGCACCGGAGGAGGAGCCGATCAAGCCCCATCCGCGCGATGAAGTGCCGATCAATTGCATGTCTCTGGTCTACATCATCACCTCCGCAGCAAAACGTCACCGCCACCGCCGTCATCTCCCACCCGCCCACCCTCTACACCGGCGGATCCGATGGCTCCATCATCTGGTGGAACATTGCGGCCACCCGAAAGGTACAAATCGCCTAGCCGGTGTTCCGCACACCTCCGTCGTTACACTCTAATGGTGAACTTGTTGTAGGAGGCGTGGCCGATGGCGTTGCTTTGTGGACACGCGGCGTCCGTCGTGGATCTGAAGACTTGCACTCCCGTCGTCGATGCCGACGCGGAGAAAAAGGTTGAAGCCTCGTATCCTGGTCAGAGGCGGGCCCTTTTCAGTGCCTGCTGCGATGGGGTTCTCTGCGTGTGGAGTAGAGGGAGCGGGCACTGTAGGCGGAGGAGAAAGTTGCCACCTTGGGCAGGAAAACCGTGTGCACTGGCTTCACTTCCAGAGAGGGAGAGGTATGTTTGTGTTGCCTGTACGTGTATGGATACCTCTAGTTCTCATATGATTGAAGAAGGTGATGGAGAAGGAATTGAGAGGGATGGGGATTGTGGGAAGGGTTCAAGAATCGCGGTTTTAATTGTGGATTCGTGTTCGTTGAGTATTCTGCAGACTGTTTTTCATGGGGTCTCGGTGCTCGGAGAATTGAGGTGTGTTGATGTCGTGACGGGCTTTGAGAGTGGAGAAAAGAAGCAGGTTGTTGCTCTGGTTGATGCTGTTGGGGCGGTGCAGTTGGTGGAGATGGAATCTGAGAAAGAGGAGAGTGGTGTTCATAGGAGTAGCTCATCTAGCACTATTGCATCATATGGAGAGAATTGTAACAATGAAGCGAATGCTGTTTCTGTTTCGGTTAAAGGAAGGGTGTTGGTCCTTGTTCGTGAAACACAGTGTGTTCTTAAATCTGTGCTGACCGGTAAAGTTGTTGATGAGATTTTATTGGCAAACACTCCCCTTTGTTGTAAGGAACAGGGTTCTTCTGTAAGCTTTGCGGGGTCTATATTTCTCCAGGATGATGGATTAGATGATGGGATTTCAAGGGAAGGGACTGTAGGAACTCTGGTTATATGGAATACTGTTGGAGATGCAATTACTTACGAAATCAGGACTACGATTAAGAATTCAGACATTGAGTTGTACTTTGATCCTCTTTCTAGTATACCAGGTTCCTTGGATCAATTTACCATGAAAAGTTCTATTCAATTTATCAGATTAGATAGTAGTATAATCCGTGTGGAGTCATCAGGTTTTATTGCAGGAGGTTCATCAGTACGAAGACCTTGTATCACAATCTGGTCAGTTCCCAAGTTTCAAACGCAAAGTTACTGCCATGACAAATTGAGGAGAGAACTAGCAAGTACCTCTCACAATCCTGATGGTCCTTGCACTAGTGAGCTGCTTGGCAAGGGAAGTTTTACATTTGGTTTTCCTCAGCATGATTACCATGATCAAGATGGGTCTATGAGATACTCAAATAAATTGAAAGGACAAACTGAAAAAACAAATGGCATTGGACAAGTGCAAACTTCTGCATCTGGAAGTGCAAGTGTTACTGTTGGTGAATGCAACGTCTGGAACGTGAATGAACAGGTCATATCATCATCAATGGTGATTTCTGAAAATTTCTATGCCCCCTATGCCATTGTTTATGGTTTTTATAGTGGTTCCATCGAACTGATTTGTTTTGGGGAATCATTTGCTGAGTTTAATTCCTTTGGAAGAAGTATGAACAAGTTTACCAATCAACATGTATCCAAACAATCATTTTTAGGTCATACAGATGCTGTCCTTTGCTTGGCAGCTCACCATATGGTGGCCACATCAAATGGACATGTTCGTCATCACATGCTAGTGTCTGGAAGCTTGGATTGCACAGTTCGTTTGTGGGACCTGGGTGATGGTACTCCTCTTTTTGTACTGCATCATCACGTGGGTCCTGTTAAACAAATTATTCTTCCCCCATCTCGTACAGAACCTCCCTGGAGTGATTGTGTCCTTTCTGTAGGGGAGGATAGTTGTGTGGCTCTCATTTCTCTTGAGACTTTGCGGGTAGAAAGAATATTCCCAGGCCATCCTTGTTACCCATCTATGGTTGTTTGGGATAGCTCAAGAGGGTATATTGCTTGCCTGTGTAGAAATTTGTCTTCATACTCCTGTGAATATACATATTTGTACTTATGGGATGTAAAGACAGGTGCAAGGGAGAGAGTTTTCCGTGGCACCATTTCTTATTCAGTGTTTGACTACTTTTGTCGAGGCATCAGCACCAATGCAATTACAGGCAGTAATTTAGGTGGCAGCACATCTGCATCGTTACTACAATTACCTTTGGTTGAAGATGCAAGTCTATCAAACTCTCCTATACCGACTATTCAGAAAGAGAATGGTACAACAGAGATATTTGGGAAATCTCAAAGGAAAACCACAGATAAAATTGAGTTATCTAGGTCTCTGAAACAAGGCAGTAAGATAATGGCACAAATCCCAAGTTTAATGCAGATTCCTAGTAATGATCCTGGAATGAGCAGCTCAGTCAAGCAAGTCCTTAGGCAAACAGGCATGCCCAATGGAAAACACTCAATTAAATGTTCTTGTCCATTCACTGGAGTTGCTGCTCTTAAATTTGATCTTGCATCTCTAGTGTCTCCCCATCAAACAAATATGCGAACTCGAACAATACGCACTAAGAAGGCTGACACCGCTAAATCTGATCATGGCATGGATGTGTTGGATTTGCATCAGAAATCCTTAAAAGATATTTCAGATGTATGTGAGACTGGCAGTGCACATATAAAAGAATCAATAGAAGAATATATAATTCGCTTCAGTTTATCTTTGCTGCATCTATGGGATGTTAATTTGGAGCTTGACAAATTACTAATGGATGGAATGAATATCTTCAGGCCTGAGGGTTTATTCATAGCCTCTGGTCTTCCTGGGGATAAAGGTTCTATGACACTCATGTTTCCTGGTTTACGTCCTGCTCTGGAGGTAATCATTAAGTTGAATTGAAATTCTGATTTCCTACCCATCTTTTTGTTAACACCAAAGGATTCTTCTTAAAATTCTCAGCTTTGGAGAACTTCATCAGAGTTCTGTGCTATGCGGGCTTTAACAATTGTTTCCCTTGCTCAGCGCTTAATTACCTTGACCCATTCGAGTTCAGCTGCTAGTAGCCGGTATGGAAATATTAGAGTACAGTGGACAATGCTTATAATATATGACTAGTCTTTATTTTCACCACATATTCATGTCACCCAATATATCTTTTTCAGTGCCTTGGCTGCATTTTACACCCGAAATTTTGCAGAGGAAATTCCTGATATAAAAGCTCCATCACTCCAGGTAAAGTTCAACTTTGGGTCCAGCTAATTGCATATGCTTAGTATGCCACACAAACTGACATTTAAATTGCACAGCTCTTAGTAAGCTTTTGGCAAGATCCTAGTGAACATGTACGCATGGCTGCTCGTTCTTTATTTCACTGTGCAGCTCCTCGGGCTATTCCACATCCTATATCTTCTAAAAGAAATCAGATAATTCCTTCTTCAGCTCTCAATGAAAAAGATCTTACTGAAGAAGATCTTTATAGCAATGAAAATGTTACTTCTGGAGGTGTTTCTTCTGATTCAGATAGCAACTGTAAAGTTGAGGAAGCTGTCATTGCCACATGGTTAGAATCATATGATATGCATGACTGGATTTCCTGCATCAGGGGAAAAATCCAAGATGCAATGGCTTCTCACATTATTGTGGCTGCAGCATTGGCTGTTTGGTATCCTAGCATAGTGAAATCAAAACTTGCTACTCAGGTTGTGAACCACCTAGTTAAATTGGTGATGTCTATCAATGATCACTATAGTTCAACTGCAGCAGAGCTGCTGGCAGAAGGCATGGAAACTACATGGAAGACATTTCTTGGTCCTGAAATACCTCAATTAATTACTGATGTATTTTTTCAGATAGAATGCTTACATGGTGTAACTTCTAGCAAAGCAAAACAAAAATCTGCTTTGACAATCAATATTCGAGAAACGTTGATTGGGATTCTTCTGCCAAGCTTGGCAATGACTGACATACCTGGATTTTTAAATGTAATTGAGGGACAGATTTGGGCAACATCATCTGATTCACCTGTTCATTTAGTGTCAGTTACAACACTCATCAGGGTCATCCGTGGTTCACCAAAACCCTTGGCTCCATACCTTGATAAGGTGACTGTTATTTTTGTTCATATTCTATGATTAAATCAAGTTCTTCTTCGTGCTTGTTTTTGTTTGTATCATCTAATATATTGACATGCTTTTAAGATTAAATTCCAAATATCTAGTTTAAATTCATAACTTATATCATGTGCTTTTTGGCTATCACTTTATTCCTAAACATTAAGTTATCCAGACACATGTTTCACATATAAAAAATACAAATTGCGTCCTAATATTACCTAATTTTCAACACTTCTAAGTTTCACTTAGTTTGAAGTTCAGTGCTTGCATCCTGTTACAAAGGTGGATAATTCCTGAGGGTTTCAGCTGTACTAATGTACATTAGTCATTCTTCCTGCTATATGTATCATCCAATATAAAAATTAAACATTCCTTTTGCAAAAATATTAAATATATATTTTTAATTATTAAAATACATAGGCTGGCTTGGTGATTGACTCAACCAAGCCATGTGTTGAGGGCTTGCAAGACCTTGCGTGGCTCACCAACATGGTCAGGTCTGCCTGGTCCTGGTCCTAGTCTTTAGCAAGCAGGGCTGGCCTAACCTACTTTACATGTCTAAATGTCAGTTTTATTCCTAGTTTAATTCATGGTATCCAGAACTACATTAGACATCAACCCAGTGGAGTGAAATTGCAGTTGGTTCATTGGTTCAACTAGTCACCTAGACCAATTGAATTTTTGATGTTGACATCACACCACAATTACTAATTAAATAATTTACTATTAAAGTCACATATAAGAAAATCAGAAAAAATATGGAACAAAAAATCCACCTATATAATCACACCAAACAATCATAACATGAAATATATGGGAAAATGATTATTATTATTTTTAAAATTTTAATAAAGAGACTCTCCAACCCAAGATAGACTGGGTGGATTGGATGGCTCACCAGGTTAGGCTGGTCAACTGCTAACAATTGAACCAGATCCTATTGAACTGGCAGCCTTGTCAGTTATCAGTCTGACTAGCTGCTGGTTTAGTTGACATCGAGAGTCCATGTTTAAGTTGTATTGTACACAATCCATGGACCTTTTTCTAGCTTGCTCCTACACAATGTCAGTGAAATATTTTGTATATATATATTTTTTGGTGGTTATTCTCTAGTTCAATCTTTATTTCCTGGTTGGAACTTATATTTAGCAAGCTTCATTCTTATTCTTTTCAAATAAAGAATATCTACGTACTTTCTGGTTAGGTTGCATGAGCTTTTGTTCCAATAAAGAAAAATAATAAAGTTGTAATGAAATTAAAAAGTTGGTGAAATCTGTTTATTTTCTATGTGTGGGATTTTAACTCGAATTGTTGTTTGAATTATATATGCTAATGGGCAGAGGAGAGCAATACATTCTATTGTATCCATTTTAGAAGGAACATAAAATCTTTATTAATTCCTCAATCCCACTTACACCACCCAAATACTTATAGGGTCAAATTTCTTGTAGATGCTTACAGGAAATGTTTCTTGTGGATCAGTGAAAATTTATAAGCATATGCAGATTATGTTGAGCACATGAGGATCAGTGACATGTACCATTTACCTGTCTTTCAATATGTGGAAGGTGGTGCTTATTGGTTAGGGTTGGATGCCTTGGAGTTTCAGGCATGCAAGAGTTTTGGTTAGTCCTTGGAGAAAATTTGGTGTACTATTTTTTGTGCAATCTAGTGGAGATGATGGTTGGAAAGGAATAGTAAGGTGTTTTAGAGTGTCTATCATGACAAGGTGCACTTCAAACTAAGCTGTTAAAATTTGTGGTGCAACAGATGAGATTTTGGCAGTCCCAAAGTGAGTTGAGTGATGCAGTAGTTTTAGTGTGGTGCTGCCATTTGCTTGTTATCCATTGATTTTATTTTGCTCATTTTTGTTCCTTTTTGTTTATTGGGTGTTGTTTAGATTCTGCACATACTTTTGTAGCCGAGTAGGCTGGTTTTGGATTTTGCTCACCTATGGCTTGTGTAGGCTCTCTTTCTTTTTTCTTTCTTTTTTAATATGTTTCCTTCATCACTGTTAAAAAAAATCCTTATAAATGCATGAATTGGTAAAAGTAATTATATGGATATGATTATAAGTATATGGTAAGATTTTTGTATAAATTAAACAAGTATTGACACTTGAACTAAAAATGAAGGCGTTAAAACTGGTCAATGTTTTATTAAATTTCAATCATTGATTTCAAATCCATAAATCTTATCAAATATTGTTTGGATTAGGTTCAAGTTTTACTCCGTAGTTATAAATTATACAAGTGTTGATACTTGCCCTGCAAACCTTTTATCATTTGCAGATGCTCCACTCTGGATTTATCAAACAACTTAATTTGTCTATTTATGAATTAATTACTCTGACAGTGGATAGATTTCCAGGTTATAAATTTCATTTTACAAACTTTGGACCATGCCAACTCAGATATGCGCAAAATTTTCCTTCAAAGCTCTATGGTTGCATTGAGGGAGGTTGCACGTGTATATCCCATGGTTGCTTTAAATGGTTAAAACTGGTCAATTTTTTATTAAATTTCAATCATTGATTTCAAATCCATAAATCTTATCGAATGTTGCTTGGATTAGGTTCAAGTTTTACTCCGTAGTTATAAATTATACAAGTGTTGATACTTGCCCTGCAAACCTTTTATCATTTGCAGATGCTCCACTCTGGATTTATCAAACAACTTAATTTGTCTATTTATGAATTAATTACTCTGACAGTGGATAGATTTCCAGGTTATAAATTTCATTTTACAAACTTTGGACCATGCCAACTCAGATATGCGCAAAATTTGCCTTCAAAGCTCTATGGTTGCATTGAGGGAGGTTGCACGTGTATATCCCATGGTTGCTTTAAATGAGACCACCTCAAGACTGGCTGTTGGAGATGCTATTGGAGATATTCACAATAGCACCATCAGAGTATATGACTTACAAAGGTATGACTTTGATGAAATCAAGCTTCTATGATGAAAATGAAATTTTCATTCTTGAAAGTGTTTACAGGTTATAGAGAAGAGTTTGGAATGCACATTGTTTAGGTATAAGTTGTGGATAAAATTTTAAAACAGTGTTTCTGCTTGGCTAAACTAATTGCATGAATGAGGTCATGATGACAATCTGTTGCAATGATATTTCTTCAACCAATCGTTCTTGGTCCTGGATGACATTTGTTAAAATGGATGAATCCTTACATGGATCTCTGTTACTCATTTATTGTATTTTTTGCAGATTATGTGCTCTTAAATATATCTGTTATTTATAGGAGATTATACTGATTGTCATAAATGGATGTTATCATCTGTCTTCCCCTTTAATATGGTATTGAAGTTTAGGCTCTAAGTAAAAAAGAGAAAAGAAGCCTTCTTCATTATGCTGTTGGCAGGCCTACCAAAAAACCCCCCCTATCATGTGCACATGGAAGTTGATGTAGACTTGGATTACTTAAATATAATGAAAAGTCATTTCTATCTTTAGGCTTGGATTGGTAGGAAGTTGATGTAGATTGCTTATATTACACTGCAACCTAAGAGAAATGGATACAAATAAAATGAATATGCATTTGAAAAGGTTGGGCCATGGGACAGAATTTTGTGCCTTCCATTTTACACCTGGATTATAAAGAGTTAGGAAGATCATAAATGGTGCCTCTGTGGTATTGGGACTGCTACTTCTGCAACGGAACTCCAAGTAGAAGAGTAAGAATGGTGAAAAATTATTCATACTACTGATTTGACTTATCAAGGTAATCTTAAATTTCATATTGAAAAAGAGAATGCTAGTTGTTAGAGCCCATATCTTTGTATCAGAAATGCATTAGTTATATGTGTCATGTTTAAGGGTGATTGGATATCCATTTATTCTTTTCCCTATATATATATATATGTAATCCCTCTCATGTTAGTAATGCAATTTTCATTTTCTCTTCATTTTCACTCGGTACCAAGGCACAGAAAAATCTAAGGTAACAACCACCACCACAAGCTCACTGCTGATAGCCTGTTTCCAGGCCCTACGCCTACCTGGCTGGCCTTGTTAGGGCCAGCTATCTTTTCTATAACCCTTTTTGGGGTTGCTGCTACATTCCTAATGCCATTGACACCCTCCTTCTGGTGGTCCCTACTGTTGTTTATCCCTAAAAGAGGCTGAGTTCCTAATGCTACCTTGCCATCTTCTGGAAGTTTCCGTTCCACCATTTCTACTGCTGATCACTGTTACTCACTGATGACACTTTATATCTCCATTTCTGGACATCAAGAGTGGCTGCAAATGATCTATTTATGAAGATATTGGTGTAACTCCAAAGAAATTGAATGACACCTAATATTAATATTTGATTGAGATACATTGACATTGTTTATTATCTTCCTTTCATTGACTTATCATTAAGATGTTCATATCTTTGTTTTATTCATATTTGATTCTGAGTTTCATTATTGCTTGATGCCAACTTTCTCCTTGATAACTCTAGAGAAAAGAAATTGTTTTTTACTCTAGATGTCACGAATTTCAGGAAATAAAAATGAGTGCTCTTGTCCTGACTGCATTGTCTATTTTGATTTCCTCAGCTGACATTTTGTAGTGTCCTAATTTTAGCACAGTGAAAATAAAGATTTTGGATGCCAGTGGGCCTGCTGGACTTCCCTGCCTTTTTTCTGGAACATCTAGTACAGCAGTTTCAACAGTATCGGCTGTCAGCTTTTCACCTGATGGAGAGGTACCACTTGCATTCTAGTAATGGTGGTGTACAATTCATCAAAGACATCATATATCTGCAGCCACATCTCTCGCATTCTCTTTCTGTTGGTTTCCATGATCATACATGTTTTCTATTTTTCTGCTATGAATGAAATTGATAGATGCTTCTCTATTTTGAGTGCAATTTCTTTATCCTATAGTCCTGCCACAAGGTAACTTCTTCTTAAGCAGTTTGTGTTAAGGTGGATTTCGTTGAATGTAATTAGAAAGAAACCTCTTCCATTGTTGATTTCTTTTTGTTTGTAATTTGTTAAACTAATGGACCTCCATCTCAAATCAGGGGTTAGTGGCTTTTTCCGAGCATGGATTGGTAATTAGGTGGTGGTCACTTGGTATTGCATGGTGGGAAAAGCTTAGTAGAGGTATGGTTCCCGTCCAATGTACCAAACTCATCTTTGTCCCTCCCTGGGAAGGAATGTCACCTAATTCATCCCGGAAGAGTGTGATAGCAAGCATGGATGGACCGGACAATGGATCTAAGTCACCGGTTAGTTGTTCATCTGCTTATGCTTCTTAACAATTATGTAAACTTTGGCATTTATTCTGGCAAAGGCTATTGATATTTCCCCCCTGTAATTGCAACTGTTGCAGGAGAAAGCAAGGGAACCAAATGACGCAGATAGATTGAAAATATTGATTCATAACCTTGACCTTTCATATCAGTTTGATTGGATCGATAAAAGGAAAGTTGTACTTAGACATCACAGAGATGAGTTGGGTTCTTTCCAATTTTAAGGTTTTTGATCCACACGAACCCTGTACAGAATCTGGAAATGCCACTGTTAGAACAACTCATGATTGTCTCACTGCACTTATATGCTACATTACCTTAACTTCTTGTAAATGCCGAGCAAAAGTTCTGCAGTTTGGGTTCGCTATTTGTATAGCCATGGAATTGTAAAAACTTGGAATACCCGCATTTAATTAGGTGACTGGCCTCAGCAGCATGTATGTATCTTCTGGATAAAGCAGTCATTGTCCAGAGATGAGCGTATTTAACATATACTACATGCTGATCAAGTTTGTCTACATTTTCCCAATTCTTTCTTGTATAATTATGATCTACATTTAGGCCAATTGCAGTTTTTTGTTATTGTACTACTGTTCCTGAAGATTACAATATAATTTCATTTTTCTTTATATAGTTGCATGTTTAATTTATGTACGTGCAGAATGAGCAATACTGACACAGATGTCTTGTTGGTCACCAAGGTGTTTTGCTGACAACAAACGAACGCAGGTTTGACATTATCATGATTTTGATGGTATTCATCTTAAAAGATCAGTCTGGTGGGAAAGAGAACTTATTACTTCAAAAGCATATTAAGAGGTAAACTTTCTATCAACGTGAGCTCTTTGCAACAAGAGTGGATTTATCGGATTGTATGGTTCTGATACTATTTTGTTATGATTTCGAGAGAATCTATCTTAAAAGATCGATTTGATAAAAAAAAAAGTCTATTACTTCAAAAACACATTGAAATGTGAACCTTTTACCAATGTAGGTAACTTTTTTCGTTGAGAGGGAAGGCCGGTGATCGATCGACAAGAACTAGTAGGTGGTCAGCTTGGATGGAAGGATAAAACCAGGTAAATCTTGTTGATCCATATGTAACAGGGCAATGCATGTTCTTCTGTGGTTCATCTGATTTGTCCATTCTGTCTCTCTCAACATCAACAATGGACGATGAGGACGACGAATGTGGAATTGTGGAGGTTTGCGCTTGATCGTTCGTTCGTTCCTCAAGTCCTGGTTCCGTCCAATGCCCATCACCGTCCATTCTTTTCCATTGGACCACACCTTTGGGACCGCCTTGTGGATGGATATTCTTGTAGATTCGTTTGATGCAAAAAGCGTAGTTTGAAGTGTGTTTTTTTAAAAAAAAAATTAAATTTCGATAAAATTTATAAATATCAATTAAATCCTTACATACCTAAAAAAATTATAAATATCGATTTTGATTAAAATGTATCCCTAAAAGCTGGATGTTGCTAATTGACACCTGTTTATGGAAAAGAAAAACCTCAACATCACTGTTCTAACTGTTGTGTCTGTCCTGTTTATGTCCATCTCACCTTTTTTTCTCTTTTTTGTTGGTATACCCGTTCCTGAGTTGTTGTTCTGAACTTTGATCTTTTTGCTAATTTTGTATCTTTCTCTTATCAAACTAGGATCACAGCTGTGCTTTTCGGAATTCCAAACATATTACTTTTTATATAAAAAGAAGGGTCCTCATCAGCTCATCTCTTTCATCACAGATATGGTATTATCTGTTTTTGATTTTACTTCTAGAATTGAAGTTGAGATTAATAAAATAAACAAAATTAAATTTCATATTTTATACATAAGAATTTGTATGTTAATAATGATGTATAAGAATTTATATAAAATTAACTTCATAATAAGTAAAATTAAAAGTAAACAAGACTAAGGACACCTTACAACTCAACTCCATCACCATCTCAATCCTACAACAGTGGATATGGGAACGGATATTTACATTTCTGTACAAGAACAGAGGAGGAGGAGGAGGAGGAGGAGGAGGCACAAGGCGGAAAGGGTGTTATCAACTTGTGTTTCTTTTCACTGAGAAAAAGAAGAAAGGTGAAAAAGTGAAGGAGAACAGGAGGTACAGAGGAGTGCAGGAGTTTTACATTGGAATGTGTCCTGTCCTCCTTAACCCATCTTCTTCTTCCTTCTTATCTGTGAAGCTTCACCTCTCTGCTCTTCTCTTCCTTTATCCTCCTCTGTACTTTGCCTTTTTGTACATCAACCAGTGTATTGAGCCGTTAAACAAAACACAGCCCAAAGGAGGAGAGGAGAAAGAAAAAGGAGAAAAGACAGTTCGGAGAGAGAGATTTGTGATCATGAGTAGTTATGCCAGGCGTGGATTGTCAACCACCTCCGGCGGACATGGTCGTGCCACCGCCGGCAATCCACTGCGTCGGCGAGAATGGAGGCTGGAAGTGGCCGTCGGGGCAGGGGTTGTGGATGCCGTCCACGCCGAGGAACAGGACGTCGTCTTCACCCAACACCTCCATGTCGCTCACCAGCAGCATCCCCTCTTCGTTGTAGTCGTCGTCGTCGTCGTCGTTGTCGTTGTCGTTGCCGTTGTCGTTGTCGTCGTCCGCCTCCTCGTCCCCCCCTTCCTTCTTGGTGGTGGGTGAGGTGAGGGGAGTGGTGGGAGAAAGCGAAGTGGGTGGCACGCTGGTGTCACCGGCAGAGGAGCAGTTGAGTTGTAGGGTGGTGGCGGCGGCGGCGGTGGTGTGGGGAGGGGAGGAACCGGAGGTTTGGGTGAATTTGTGACGAGTGCTTCCGGCGAGAGAGTTTCGGTGGGTGGGGACGGGGTGGTTGTGCTCGGCGGTGTAGGTGATGATGAACACACCGGGATCTGCTCTGCTCCTCTCCACCTGTTTCCTCGCCAAACACCCCTTTGAGCTGCTACATCGGTAGTATCCCCTGTTTCAGATCACCGGACGACGATCGGAATAACGAAAGATTTGGGCATGAACCAGGTGAGAAAGATCAAATCTGAAAGTGAAAAAGAGGGTTGGAAGATTTGCAGACCTTGGATGAGGAGAGCCCTTGATGGGTTTCTGCCCGTACTTCCTCCAAGACCACATGTCGGAGGGCAACCCATCAGCCGGAACATGGCAGACCATTCTCTTCTGCTGGTTCTTCCTGCATTCACCGAACCACACCCATCTCAAGCTCCTGCAATCCAAAAAACACCACCTCCGACGACCTCTCAGAAAATAACACTTCTCACCTCCGTTTGGAACGAGTTGTGGTGGTCGCAAGTGGCCTTTGCTGATGCTGCCGCTGCTGCTGCTGCTGTGGTTGCCGGACCACTCCTCCGAAGAACACACCTGCTCTGTTCAGGAGCGACACCGCAGACGAAGAAGAAGAAGAAGAAGGAGGGCTTCCAGACAAAGGCATCACCACCTTCTGCTGATGCAGCAGAGGCAGCGGCGGCGGCGGCGGCGGCGAATAGGTCTGGGGGACGAACGGCTTGTACAGCTGCTCCAGCTCCTGTGCTGAAGTCTCCCTTCCCAGAAGATTCGGAAAGCAAAACATCAAATCATTGTCCACTACTCCTCCACCATCACCGTCTTGCTGCAGAAGAGGAGGGGGCAAGGAAAAGAACGGGTCCCTTGAAGCCGCTGCGCCTCCGCCGGCCCCGCCGCCGCCTCCACAACCTCTCACCACTGCTTGCAGGTCCCAGTCCGCTCCTTCCATTCCCTCCTTCTTCCCAAAAGTAGACAGCAGATCGAACCCAAATCGCGCCGCCCCAGCAGACCTCCCGGCCTTCGTCCGCCAGGAGAGGAGGCGATTCAACGCGGCGGAGGAGAGATGGCAGAAGAAGCAAAAGGGTGGGCGCTGACTTTGAATCTATCTGCCTTCCCTTCTTATTACTATATATATATATCTCAAGAAAAAAAATCTAGAGATAGAGAGAGAAAGGGTATTTTCGGAATTTCAATTTTTCGGAGAAAAGGACCAATCGCTTGCAGCACTGGCCTTGACTCTAGATGTTGTCAAAGGAGAGAGAAAGCCGTCCCTCTCAGCTTGTGTAATTGTTTTTCTCTCTCTACCGAACCAATCCACCAAAGCTCTGATTTTTTTTTCTTTTCCCGTAGTTAATTTTTTCTTGCCGGCCAATCATTTTTGTCTTAAAAAAATATAAAATGCATCGGTAAGAAATATTATTTTATAAAACAAAAGCCTTCTATTCAAATTTAAGGTGTATTTACGAATAATTTTTTTTAATTCTTAAAATTAATTATTTTATAAATTTTAATATATAAATTTTTATTACCTAAATTATTATATAATTTTAACTCTATTTACGAAATTAACTTCAACTTTAGTTCTTTTCAACTTCTAGAGTTAAAAAAAAACTGCCTGTGAAATAAAATTTAATAAAAATTTCACAAATGAAATAAAAACATATTTTTCCTTAATTAATGACAAGTATCAATTGATAAATAAAAAAATTACAAAAGATATATTTTTAATATAATATCAAGAATTCAATACTATTCATTCCATATATTATAAGATGAATTATGGGATATAAGATAGTCTCTGATTTTTAATCAACTACTAAAATAACCAATAATCGTAAATCATATTAAAAAATAATAAAATTATAATTATTAATATATTTGCAGTTTAAGTAGTATTTGTGTATTTAGAATTAATAAGAAATCACGTGAAAGATAGAAATTTTAGTTAAAATTTTTATTATTTTACATGATTTCTTATTAATTTTAAATGCACAAACACCCCCTTAGTTTGACTCTACCATCTGGTATGATAAGATAACTAGTCATTTATTATCAAAATTGATTTTGAAGTGGATTTTTTTGTCACTTAAAGGTCTAGAAAATATAAAAAATTACAAGTAAAAAGTTATGTTAGGACAATTGCATGAAAATATTGCAAAAAGCATGCATGCTTCGAGTGCATAAGGGTATGTGTTTACATCTTTTATGTAGATAAATTGCAAGAAGTGACAAGTATGTTTGATTTTTCTCTAGAGTTATTCCATAATTTACAAGACAAGTAGTTGTTCTAAACAAATACATCTAATTCAAAGTTTACATTGATACAAAAAGTTTGTATTTTTGAAAAGTACGAGAAATGGTGAGAAATTTAACTTCTTATTTCTCATAATTTCCTATTTTTTTGCACTTTTCAAAAAGCACAAATTCCTTTAAAAAGAAAAAAAACTTTTCTAGACTCTTAAAAGTATAATTTTAACATTAAGTAAATGTTTATGTATCTAGAATTCTCGAGAAAGGAATTTATGAAAAAGTGATTTTTCTTGACTAAAATTTAGTGGTGCGTTTAGGAATAACTTTTTTCAACTTTGAGAGTTGAATAGAGTTAAAGTTTGAATTATTTTCGCAAATGAAGTTAGAATTACATGGTACTTCTTTGAATGTTAAAAGTTTATATATAAAATTTGTACAATAATAATGATATTGATAGTGATTTTAGGAACTTAAAGAAATTGAAAATAAACAAAGCCTATGTATTGTTTGTGTCAATGAAAAATATGGGAAATTGATTCCCATGATTTACAATCATAATGTAAAACCCTCAACTTTCTCGATCCCTATTTCCCGACCACCTTCTTCTTTAAGAATTCAGATGAAACTACACTCTCGATGTACACATTCAACTGTTGCATTTGAGTTGACTACTATTCGCTTTGATGCCACTATTACAGTTCTTTACAATGTTAGATTTTTTTTTTACAATTTCTATCATTTATAATGTTATATTAAACTTTTACTATAAAGATTAAATTGTTTATAACTTTTATTATTTTAATATTTAAAAATTTAATATTAAACTTTCATGTCAATTCTCATAACATACAAATAGTAAAAATGTGATATTCTTCTTATTTCTCTTACGTACACAAACAACCTTCATTTTTATAATTTCTCGTTAAATTCCATTATTTACATTTCTCATCAAATCCCATCAATCTTTTACTATTCCTAATAAATTTCTATACTTTTATTTTCCATTATTTCTGAGTGTACGAACGAATCATAATTGTTAACGAAAAGCAAGAGATCAAAGTTGACTTTAAACTTAATTGAATGCAAACTTCACAAGTAACTAACTATAATGAATAATAATGTTTGAAATAAAAAAATCTAACCTTATAAGAAAGAGAACTCATATTAATTTTGAATTATATTTTCACTATATTAGCATGCACTTCTGCATCGTGTGAGTTGAATTATATAATTAATTTTTTTTTTAATTTTTAAAATTACTTTTAACATTATTATTATTATACAAACTATAATGTATAAATTTTTATTATCTAAATTATTATATAATTTCAATTCTATTTGTGACGTCAGTTTCAATTTTAACTCTATCTTACTTTTAAAATTGAAAAATACTATTTCCAAACGTACCCTTAGCTAACCTTGGTTATCGTAAATTTCTCTGCTACAGATGTTTTTCATTATTATTATTATTATTTGTCAATATCATCATTGTCATTATTATTATTATTATTTGTCAATATCATCATTGTCATTATTATTATTATTATCGGATAATTCTGAGTTTTTTTTAATAATTTGGTATAAAGTTTGGATACACGGGTGGATAAGATACGGAAAAATTAAACAGACTTTATGTTGTCATGATGTAATGTAATGTAATATAATATAATATCATATAATATAATATGATATAATATAATTGATGGTCGATGAATTCATCAGACACGTTGCGAGTTTACAGCCATTGCTTTCTGCACTCCAGAGCTGGAGAACATCAACGACATCAGGACCGTCGGATGCTGACGAATGACATCAGGACCGTCGGATGCTGATGGACGACTTCTAATTTTGTGAATCTCATGTTGTTATTATTATTATTATTTTTTTGACAATTTATTACTGTGCTTCCGTGCTCCATCGTCGATCTGCATTATTATTCTATTTATAAATATAATTGTTGATGACAATAACGTTTGAGTGTCTTCAAAAGAAAGAAGAAAAATAATAAGAAATAGTAAAAAAAATTAATTATTATTTTTTATATTTTTTATACTTGATAAAGACACAAATCTTATAGATTCAATTTATTACTTTATACATGCTTTCGTACTTCATCATCAATTTGCATTATTATTCTATTTATAAATATAATTGCTTGAGGAGAGAATACAGTTTTAGGAGTCTGCATCTTTAGAAAATGTGAGAAATGGTAAGAAATTGTGAAAATTTTGAGTTATTATTTTTTATGTTTTACGATGACTTAAACTTTCTGGATTTAAATTAATCTATGCGAAAAAAATCTATTGGAAAAAAGTTTCAAGTGTGATTTTTTTAAAATCTATTAGTTTATACTTTTTTGATTTTTCAAAAGTCTAATGAGTAATATTATTAAAAGAAATCTATGAAAAATCACAACCATTAATTATTATTAGAAAAAAACTCTACTTACATGCAACAAAAAACATGAGGTTAAGAAAGAGAATGAAGAAATTAAAAGGAAAACAAGTGCGAAAATTAAGAATGCATAATTTATATGGAATATTTTATTTCATTTTTTAAAATATTTGAAAATATATTTTATTTTATTTTTGTTAAAAAATTCTGTTGCAAGCATGCTTTTCCTTTTTTTAAAAAAATTAAGCATATTTTATTTAAAGAATTTTCATTTGAATTGGAACCTTAATTAAATATTCAAAAAGAAATTAAAAGCTATGTGGTGCATGGGTGGAGATGTTCTCTGATTGATGTATTATTTTCTTGGAAAAGGAGAAACACTAGTTAAAACTAAAGTTCATCCATGCATATATACATCATAAACATGCTGGTTTAATAATTAGATTTTACAAATTAGAATTATCCATTGCTAATTAGTAATGAGTGGAGAGATTTAATATTATATTAATTATACAAATCTCTTTACTATTTTCAATACAAGACTATATATATATTTAACATTTTCCGTTATTTGTAGTCTTTTTTTTTTAGTTTTTATAAATTTTCTTATTTTTGTATTGGATGACTGTATATATGTTTGAGGACTTCAACTTAGAAGATTGTAGTAATCAAGCTTTGATACAATATTAAAGTGCGAGTTAATGTTCAACTTAAAATCAGCAATATAATTGATCATTAATGTAAGAGGTTTGATGTTTGTATTAATCACATATACAATAAGCCAGTCTATTTCTCATTTCTAACATGGGGCCATTGTTAACACCACTACATCAACTTTGGTGGAGTGAGATCTGTACTTGGATTTGTGGGGAAGGAGAGCAAAGAGGGATCTGCTCTTCATGCATGGGTGGCCTTTTGAATGGATCAAAAGTTAGATCAAAGCATGATTTTGATGTGCACTTCACCAAAGAAAGGGAATGATGTTGATCAGTCACATGTCCAAAACAATATATATATATACGTGTAGGGTTGGGAGGAGCAATGAGGAAGATTAATTAAAAAGGAGGAGAGGATATTGTGATCTAGCTGATATGTATATGGAAAAGTTAGATGATATAGATCATCCTGTAAAACAAAAAAGGAAAAGCCAAACCCTAAATTCCCACTTGATCAAGAAGCTGCACCTTACACTTAGCATGCATGATCCAACCAGCCTTCTCAATTCATATAAAAAGGAAAGGGTTGATGTCAGGAGTCCAAAATGGTACTGACTTATTAAATTAATTAAGTATGCTTCCCAAGATTCCAATTAATAGTCTATTGATTGTATCAGTGCATGCCCTAAACAATAATAAGGCATATAGAATGCATTAATTAATTAAACTGCTGTCAATTCTAATTAGTCTATGGCTGACAAAGTGCAGGACAGATGGAGGAGTTAAAAAAAAGTGGGGGGGGGGTCAGATCAGTAAGTATTAATGTTTTGGTAATGATATTTTTACATGTATGAAGTTCTTTTATTTTGATAAATTTAACTATTACTGGAGGGCATTGATTATTATCATTGTTATTAATTGTTTGCTTTACAGTACTGTATTTGACATACTGAAGCCAACAAATTAACATGCATGAATAATGAAGATGGGAGAGGGTATGTATATATATATATGTATATATGTATGAAAGAGGGCATGAAACCTTATTAGGCTCCAATATGTAAAGAAATTAAAAGAAACCATATATAGTTCAGAATGACCACATGTAATTAAGAAGGATTAAGTAAACTATGCCCATTTCAAGTGACATTTGTAGTCTTCTTCACACCTGTGCTCATATATGGTCTGTAACCATAGTTTAGATTGACCATTGAGACATCTCACTCCTTATATATCTTTGCAAAAAAACAGAGCAAAAAATTAACCCTAAGATATTTTAGTATCAATCCATGACCATGATGAAATACAAAAGTGCCAGCAAAAATTGAAGTCTAATTAATCCATAGATTAATCCATGGTTTTTTTCTTGGAAAACCCTTAATCTACTTATAAAGAAGAGACCCAAGTTAAAACGAGGACAAGCATGAAGATTGAGATGAGAAAGTAAGGTTGAAGAAGAAAATGATCGATGAAATTGATGTTGAAGGCGAAACATAGAGAGAAACCAAAATCACCCTTCTTTTATGCCTGATTTTCATGCCAACCATTGGATTGAGATTGCTAACCTTCTTCTTTTTTTCCTATAGGAACTTATAATAAAAAAGGTTGAGTGCTTAAATGAATGGTTCTAATTTAGCTAGTTTGGCTTGCACTCCCCCTTCCAATCTTATTCCAATCACTCATTAGTTTGACGTGCACTCTAAAACCTAAACTTTAAAATCAAAACCAAATTTAATAATCAAAGTGTTAGAATAGTCTCACATTGATAAATGTAAGGAATAAATTAAATTTAATATATAAGAAACTCTTATACTTATAATCAATTGATTTTGAGATGAAATTTTAATATGGTATTTAAGTCAATTCATATACATCCACCTATAGACACTTTCAAACATAAAAAAAATAAAAATAAGTCACAAGTAAAGGGGAAGACATGCTCAAGTGTTTTCTATATGCCATTAACATCCAAAATTAACCCTCAAGGTGATTCGGCCTTGTTTGTAACCTAATTTGTCACCTCAAATCATCTATTGACCCTTGCAAACAAACTCAAAACCATTACTTGAACTTCTTCAAGTAGAGTTTGGATCAATGACAACCTATAATAGTTGTCACAAGCTTTGGTTGAGCTTTGTTGTTTGAATTGCACAATTAACTCCAACATGTCTCGCTTAACTTTACCACCTATAATTCTGACCTTCCTTGTTCAAACTATTTATTATTGACGTACATTCACACAAAAAAAAAACATTAGACGTTAACATTAACATTTCTCTCTTTATCTCTTTAATACACAGTTAGAATAATCTCACATTGATAGATGTAGGGAATGAACTAAGTTTAAAATATGAAAAACTCTTTCACTGAAACTCAATTAGTTTTATAATAAAATTTTAACTTGATATCAGAATCAATTCACGTGATACTTATAACATAAAAATAAGCTACAAGTAAGAGTGCATTAAAATAGCCTTAGATAAATGTAGGGAATGAATTACACTAATACATGAAAAACCATTTTACTCGTATTCAATTGATTTTGTAATGAAATCTCAACATACACACATATATATACTAGATAAAAGACCTGTGAGGCTGGAGGTTTCATGCATCACACACACACACACACACACATATATACAATATTACTTGATAATACATTTTAATGGTATACGTATAAAAAATTAATTCCATAAATATTCAATTTAACAATAAAAATACATTAAGATTGATTTTTATCGTCTCGTCTTCTTCCCCCCTAAACCTCTTTACCTCTCACCTCAATTTTAAATTAGGACATATCAAAATTACCAAACAACTATATTTCAACAGAGAGAGTAAAAATTTAAAGGAGTGACTTAAATTTAGACACTTATAGAATTAATTTTCTATAAATACCATTAATCAGTTAAGACCCATTTTGAAATGATATATATCTGAACTTTGCCTCTACATTTTGACGTGAGATATCAATTCCCATACAAATTAAAATGCATTTTTTTAGCATGCAATGGTGACTCCTCACCGAATGCAATGACCAGAGAAAACCATTGCTGACAGACATGGGAGTCTCACAGCTCACATGCATGGATGAACAAGTCTCCTTACAGCCAAAGCTGCTGCATTTATTCACCCCAACACAAAATCATCTCCGCCACCGACCGGCCGGCCTTTCTGCAGATCATCACGTACGTACGACCGACAGGATAATGACGTACTTCAAGTTTCCGTATCATTATTCATTGCTACAAGTAATTAAATTAAGTGCAAACACATACCTACTGTATATATATATATATATATATCATCGTCATTGTTACCATCATCATTATCAATAATAATAATAATAAAACTAAACATACACATGCGATGCGATCTAATGCTTTTCTTTAATTAAAGAGTCGATTTTCTGGTGGAGTTAGTTGAAAATTTTTCTAATGGTATAGGTTTGTTGGAGGAAGTTTCGATAATGCATAGAGGAAATTCTAGTTGTGTAGAGGAAGTTTAGACGGTGTGTAGAGGAAATTCTGATGATGTAAAGGAAGTTCTGATGGTTTGGAGAGAAAATTTCGGTGGTGTAGAGGAAGTTCTGATGGTTCGGAGAGGAAATTCTGATTATGCAGAGGAAGTTTAGGCAGTGCATAGAGGAAATTTCGGTGGTGTTTGGAGGAAATTATGATGGTACTTGGAGAAAATTCTAGTGGTTCGAAGAGGAAATTCTAGCGGTGCAGAGGAAATTTCAGTGGTGTAAAGGAAGTTTCAGTAATACTTGGAGGAAATTTTGATAGTGCAGAGAAAATTTAGACAATAAGTAGAAGAAATTCTGATAGTGCAAAAGAAGTTTGAAGAGAAAATTCCAAAGATAATTTTAAAGTATTAATAGAATTTCGAAGATCATAAATTTTAATAGAAAATCCTAACCATTAAAACATACGCTTTAATCATCAAAAATCACTTCCTACTTCGTAACGACGTAAAAGTTTTTCAATATAGGTTTTTCGTATTTTCTCATTGTAATATTTAATTACATTAACATTAAAAACTAGATTGTAATATTTAAAATAAAATTTCTAATGTAATTTTTTCATATTTTCTTACGTCATTTGTTTCATTATACAATAAAAAGATCAAGACAGCCATTACCGATTTATTTTAAGAAGCTAACAAAATTACTTTTTTTCGTATACAAAATTAAAAAAACTCTTACCAAACGTACTTTAAGATCGATATCATTTTAGTAGTTGACACGATCCCATTTGAAACCCATTCTCTGACAGATTAATAATAATAATAATAATCAAAGGCCTTCTCTTTCGGAAAAATAAAAAAAATGAATTGGTGTTGACTTTTTCATTCTAGCTGGCAGGTCAGAATCCACGCCAGATTCTGCTCCACCTGCGTTTTCCCATTTTTTACAGACGCGGGTTGTTGCCAGAGAATCCAATGACGTTTGCAATCTCACACACACATATATACATATATATAATTTGTTTAAGTCCACGCAATAAAGTTTATAAATCAAATGAAACAGATCTTGACTTTTTTTACATTGATATTGATAGGATCTATACTACTGTTACATCTAAAGTTTAAACTATAGATAACGTATGTCCTTTTTATAAATAATGTAGTATTTGATATATCTTAAGTATGTTTTGATAATTTTACAGACATTATACCTCTGATACGAAGACGACTCTGCTAACTCAAATCTCAACAATCCCCTTTTCCCCTAATTGATGCCTTGGGGATTCAAACTTGTGACAATTAGACTTTGATACTACTTGATAGGATTGATACTATTACTATGTCAAAAATTCGAATTGATAATGAGTATGATAGTGAGTTATGATTTGGCAATTTCACGGGTATTACACTTTTGCCACGAGGACAACTGCTAATTTAGACTCTGATAGATACAATTTTCAAGATGGGAAGATTTTTTTTTTTTTTTTAACAGCTTAATAAAAAAATCTACTTCTATTACATCATTTATTAAAATATATATTCTACGTAATAAAAATTACTACAAATTTCATTTCTAAACGAAATCAAGATACTGTCAAGGAATTTGAAGTTTTCCATGTGTTGAACAGATGGATGAATAATGACACCACAAGATGGAGATAAATTAAAAAGATGATTTTGTTGTATAATGATAAGAGTCACGCCAGTTGAAGATGAAATAAAAGAAAAAGAAAAATAATTTGGTTGCGTTATTAGAATTATTGTAACTTGACTTCTTGTATTATTCGAACCATAACTTTGACTTCTTGATGTCTTCACATCGACTGGCCCCTGCAAGCCTGCACTAGTCGACAGGGTTATGCTATTTGTAGCATCAAAATTATATAATAAAAGAAATCACGAGAAAGTTACTTTCTGTTTATTGAATTTTAAACAGTGATTGTATTAATAGAAAATGACGATACATTAACTTTTTATAATTTTTCGATATATAAAAATAAAGTATAATTTTTTATATCTATTTTCAATGCTTTATACTATGAATATACGAAAAATTGATCATTTAACTTGTACAGGTTAGAACCATCAATACTGTGACCTTTTTAACGTCTCTTTTTACATATATAAATCTTTGAAATCATCCTTTTTTAAATTTTTTTTTTTTTCTGTTAAATCTCCTTACATTTTTAAATTCTAGATTATTTCTTTTTCTACGTGCAAATAAAAAAAGGAAAAAGAAGTGAATGTGATGTCTAGGCATTTGGACAGCACCAATAAATGTTTGTAAGCTTTGATACCGCCGTCTGGCATGCCAACTTTTCTTCTGACATTTCTCTCTTCTTCTTCTTCGTTTTTAATTTTCTTTTTACCCCCAGTGACGTAAGTTCACTCGCAATGCTTCTTTTCTATGTTACCCAGCTTAGGTGAAAGTGAAATCTCCGCCAAAGGCTGAAAGTCAGTGCTGTGAGGTCTTATATTTTTCTTCAAGCTTCGAATCTTCGTGTTTGTCTAATATAGACTTGTCAATTGTACTGTGTCGACATGATTCACATTATCAATGGGCCAATTCAGGTATGGTTCATGACACGAAAAAATACTATTCGTACTGATCAATGACACAAGTTTGACCAACATGATTTTTTTTAGGACCCGACATTGCAACCTGACAGCCGACCCAATGACCTGGCAATTGATCCAAGACCTGGCAGCCCGTCTCCCTCGTCAGCCGCACGACCCGTTCACGATTCACCTCCCTCCCGCCCACGCGACCGTTCACCTGATGGTCCCTGTTGGCCCACATAACCTTCCACCCTTCCCCCTCAGGCAGGATGATGAGACCTAGCACTGCGAGTTGACTATCAGCCCAATGACCCGGTAACCGACCCAATGACCCGATTGCCGGCCCAGACACAGTTCCCTAGCCTGCCCACCCCTGCATACGACTGTTCAACCATCAATATTTAAATTTAATTCAACATTCAAGTATTCAACAACTTAATAAATGAGACAATCAGACAACAATGCATATAATTAAATTAATTTTTTATTTATTAATGAATTACGTATTTTATATTTACATTATTACAAATTTACAATTACATTTAAAAAAAATTTACAACAAAATTAAATTACATTTTAAAAAAAATTACAAATTGAAAAATAAAAATAAAAATGTTTTAATTATGAAATATTTAAGTTTATA
>JAMKPZ010002774.1:0-23797 GCA_024699675.1 Amphibolis antarctica
CTTCTTTTATAACCACATTACTAAATTTTGAAAACATGCTTGTAGACTTTGCTTTAGCCTATAGACCACCTTTTTAAGAAGACAAATCATATTCTCTCCCTAAGTAATATATCTTGAAGGTTGCTCTATCAAGAATTGCTCTTATAGGTCACCATATAGGAAAGTGTTCTTGACATCTAGTTGATGTATTTCCCAGATGTGATCAATAGCAATTAAAGAGTAAAACTCTTATAGAATTAAGGCAAACAATTGGAGACAATGTTTCAACATAGTCAACCTCGTAAGTCTAGGTAAAACCATGAGCAACCATCTGAGCTTTGTATTTGTCTATAGTATTATCTAGCTTATACTTGAGTGTGTAAACCCAACAAGTGACAATCTTGGCATTTGAAGGTTTGGGAACCAATGTCCATGTGTTTCAAGAAACCAAAGTATCCATTCCCTTGTCCATAATAATTTGTCACTAGGGTATTTGACAAGCCTTAAAATATGTTCTATGAACAGACTTGAAGGGAATGTTAAGGGTGAATTTCTGAAGACTAGGTGATAAGTGATTATAAGTAACAAAATTTAAAACAGAATACAAAGTACAAGATCAAGTACCTTTTCGTAGAGCAACAGAAAGATCGGTAGCATCAGGTGGTGGTAAAGGACCAACATCTGAGAGGAGACTGGAAGAGTCTGACATTGAGGCTGTCATACATGGTCATTAATGATATACCTATTAGGGTTGTAGTGCTTTCTCAATAGTAACATCAAAAGGCTAGCACTGGTAATGGAACCCCTTCAACAACATTTTTATGAGTTTAAAAAAAAAGGCTAAAACTTGAAAAAAGTTAACATCCAAAGAGACAAGGAAACACCTAGAAGGAGGGTGATAGCAATAGTATCCCTTTTGAGTACGAGGATACTCCACAAAAACACACTTGAATACTCTGGAAGTGAGTTTGTCTCAACCTAAAGTATGGTCATGAACAAAGACAACATAACCAAAGGCACATGAAGTAAGAGAGAACAGATCATCAAGACAAAGGCAACACAGAGGAATTTCTCCCCTTTCTACATCTGACAACATCCTGTTGATGAGATATGGTGGGTTAAAAGACCAGAAACCAATATAGTGGATCAAAAGACCTAGGATCCATCTAATATTGTGGATCCAAATACCTAATATAACAACACCAACAAATCCTATGGGCCTTATAGACTAAGGTTGAATAACAGCATTATATAGTTCCATAAGTTTTTCAAGTATGAAATAACTTTCAGCATTCTTTATTTAGAAGAGAAAATTTAGAATTAATTTACGAGTATGAATGGTAAGGCATATCAAAGAGTTTTTAAATGATTGATGTTTATATTGAGAAAATTATTGTAATTGCAACTATACCAAAGATAGTCCTAATGGTGAAAGGCATTAGAAATGAGATCTAAATAATAGCAAAGGCATTTGAGTGTAACCCAAATGATCTTTGATAACCATAGCACATTAGCATTGATAGTTTTCACCTTGCTGGAAAGGAAATTAAATGATGAGAAATAAAATGATGTTCCTTGCTTCTACGATTTGAGACCCATAAAATGAGAACTAGAGCAATCCATCTAGCTAGAGCATGCACCAAAAAAGAGCAAAGCTCATGTTCTAGATGTAATAGAGAAGAAAAAAAAGAAAGAACATAGTTTTGTAAAATAGTGCACGATTTATATGCTAAGATGCCAAACTAATTCAGAGATTATTCCACACCAGAAATGATGAATTGATAAGACTGACAATTAAAGGACCAATTTTAGTGTCATACACAAAAATTAGCATGACCGGAGTGCATATAAACCTATAACTCAACGTTGACATGATAGTTCATGTTTCTGAACTCAGTCAAACATTGGTTTGCAAACATTTTGGTACCAATCTGAATCATCTTGTTAATGGACTCGTTATCAGTTGACAAGAACATCTTTGGGATCTACATCTGAAAAAGCGTGTTGCAGAGCAAACACTAACAAAACGCATGAAATCATATTCAGGTTTTGAATGCAGGAACTTTGGAGGATATTAATCCGAGATGCAGATACCAAAGGAAGCAGAGCAGTGTAAGCTCTATTCGAAGCTCGGTACTACATCTTTACAGACGTCAGCAAACAATAATACCTGATATGACATGGCAGCACGATCAAACCAGAACAATTTCTAACATGCGAATAATTCCGTCTCCCCCTCCCACAAAAATATAAAATCACCCCAACCACATCAATAACCAATGGACCAAAAACATCAAAGCAATAGATGATTTGAAAACAGCATAGCCGCTATCCGATTTCCATCATCACTGCAGAATTGTGCAAAAAAAGCCAGTTCCAATCCGGAATACCAGTAGAAGAAAAGGAATAAGAAGGAAGGTTAAAAAAAGTTGCAAACTACAGATCTAAAAGGAAAACGTTCGAGAACAAAACAAAAAACAACAAAAAAAACACAAACCGATCATCAAACTCCGGTCTCGTTTTACAGCACCATCCCGAAGATAAAAACAGCAAAAAAAAAAAAAGAACAGCCGAAACAACGGTGTTTCTTCCAGGCAATAAGCACAGAGAGAATTCTATACTTGTCCATTCCGTCTCATCATCACTAACGAAGGTAAGCAAAGCAGTAGAAGAAGAATGCGTAGCTCGTGATCGTCACGAACAGAAGTAGAAATCTCGCATCGCTCATGATCGTCACAAACAGAAGTAGAAATCTCACACGGCTCATGATCGTCACAAACACAAGTACAAATCTCGCACCGCTCATGATCGCCACAAACAGAAGTAGAAATCTCACACGGCTCATAATCGTCACAAACACAAGTACAAATTTCACACGGCTCATGATCGTCACAAACAGAAGTAGAAATCTAGCACAGCTCATGATCATCGCAGACAGAAGTAGAAATCTAGCAGTACAGCTCATGTTCGTCGCAAACAAAAGTAGAAATCTAGCACAGCTTATGATCATCGCAAACAGAAGTTGAAATCTAGCACAGCTCATGATCATCACAGCAGACGAAGAAGAAGAAGAAGAGATCGCTGACCTTCGTACGAGGAAGCCGATTGCCTGTCCAGGGACTTCATCTTCTCCATCGCACTACAGAGGACGACGACTGGGGAGACGATGCAGAGGGAAAGGCGGATGGCAGCGTTGCTTGCCGTCTATTATCATGGTCTCGTGCGCTTAGCTGGAAATATTTAATAATGTTTAAAAAATTAAAACAAATAAAAAGATGAATTTAAAATTAATAATTAACTGATTCAAAATTATAACAAATTATTTAAATTCATGTAATTTAATAAAAATAAATATTCGAATTCAGGCAATTATAAATTTATTAGATGATATTAATTTTAAAAAAATCATTTTGAATATTATCGTCCTTTGTCGCCATTCGAGTACATTCCTCGGCCGAGACAGCGAGGCGGAGGGAGAGGGACGTGATGACGTGGGAGATTTTAAAATAATTTTATCTTATTTTATTTTATAGGTAAATTTTTTTTTCGTTTAATATAAAAAATATTTTTTTTATTTTTAAAATTAAAAAAATTACTATCAAACAAAATCGTAAGCTTTTATTTGATAAGTGAATAAATTAGGTAAATTTGAAATTAACATTTTTTTTAGATTGACATTATTTTTGAGATAAGAATTTTTTTTTTTTATATTCACAATAAAAAATTCTATTTTCGTTATATTATTTATTAAAATATATTTTGGTATAATAAAAAATCTATAAATTCTATTTTTTACGAAACCATAAATCGATTATTTTTCCCGAAATGCCCTTCTCGGTGTCGTAAATTTAACAGCTCCTTTTTTTTTTTAATAATTGCAAACTGCCGTCGTAACAAAACTCTTTTTTTTTCAAATTCTTCTGGGCATTATGTTTATACTTTATACACGTCTGCTCACGTCTGTGCACGTTTAAAATAGAAACGAAAAATTTGAAAATAAAAAAATTATTGAATTATTTGTAGACGTAAAAAAATCAAGAAAATTTATACATAAATTTTAAAAAAATTATACATAAATTTTTTAAAAAATTTAAAATTAAATATTTTAACATATATTAGAATTTAAATTATCAAATTAATAAAATACAACTTTTAAAAAATAATAGATTACATTAATACAAATGCTGAGATATTTGAAATTTAAAAAAAAAATTTCATTTCCCAGATACAAACTCTCCTTTGGAAACAAAAATCTAGAAAATAAAAACAAAAATGAAAATGAAAAATTTGAAAACAAAAATAATTACAGGATTGTTTGTGAACTAGAAAATAAAAAAAAAAGAGGATTGAACAATAATGGTAGTACCAGAAAATAAGGTAGGCTCAAACCTTCCTTAGGCACATTTTTTCTTTTATATCTTTTAAAAGAGTTTGTGTTGTTAGAATTAGAGATAATTCAATTTTATTAAATATAAGTGTTTACGTAGATTTTCTCTGATTGAATTTAATTTTTTATAAATTTGATGAAATTCAAATCAACTAGATATTCATAATTCAATTCAAATTACTCGTATTGTGAATTAAATGGAATCCTTATACCCTATTCAACAAGACATACTACAATCGTTACATCTTTTACAACATCTATTCTATAAATAGTTAAATTTTAAAATATGTTAATTTTTTACTTTTTTAATAAAAAATAACTTCAATTCTAACACGTACATGAATATTGAAATTTTAAATTCTATTTAATTTTGTAAAATATATAAGTTTTTGCTTGGATCACTCTTCTACCTCTATTCCTTCTTTGCAAGACTCTATTCCTCAACCTTTGCTTCAATTAATTATGTTCATGTCGTAGGTCCAGTTTTTTCTTCTTGGGTGGATAATCTTTTTTTTTTTTTTTGATAATGCTTAATTTATCTTTTAACTTCTTATGGTTTCACAATTGTATTGTTTTATTAATGAAACTTTTAGGTAACATTTGGTTACAACTTTTGCTATAATCAAAAAATATTCCTGTAATCATTTGACATAGGAATTTTTTAATATACTTTTCATTTTTTCTACTGTGATATCTAATTACATTAATATTTATATATTTTCACTGTCAATTTTTTTAAATATTAAAATAAATACAAAAACTACCTTTCCTAATTTTAAAACAAAAAACTCGCATCAAATGTAGCTTACCATTTGTCAAAAAAACATGAAAGGGGGTAGTACGGTAATTTTGCCACTCATCCGTTTGACGAAAAAACGAGGGTATTAGAGTAATTTCACAACGTGGTGGGGGTGGAGTTTCTCTGACGTGGAACAAACTTCCAGAAGCCTAGCTGGCAAGTGGGCAGTATGGTAATTTCATTGATTTCCGAAGGTACTATCAGGTTCTGGTCGGTGGAGTCGCTCGTTTTTGACCGTCCGATGGCGGAAGCCGATGGCGCCGACCTAACCACCTTTTCGGCTTTTCCCGCACTTTTTCCGGACCCACGCTGTTGTCGCCTTCCGGTGGCATTATTTTATTTAGCCTTTTATTTTTTTCTTTTATCTTAGTCCTTTTTTCTTTTTTTTTAAAGTTAACATTAAAAAGGCTCATTCACGTAAGCACGTATAAACTAAAGTATGTACAAAAGTTTAAAGTCTCGTTCATTTATCATTTATCTTAATTTTTAAATTTATCTTAATTTTTAAATTTATCTTAATTTTTAAATTTATTTTTATTTTTATGATAATATTTTTATTTTTTAATTCACTTCTTTTATTATTTTGTTATTATTTTTTCAATTACATCAATACTCTTATATTTTAAATAATTATATTTTATATTTAAATTATATTATTACATAAATACCAACATAATTTAAATTTAGTTCATCATCAACTTTCAATTTTTTAATCGATGTACGAAAAATTTCGTTAACTTATTTAACATTGTTTACTTTCCTTTATTTCTTTTAAAAATATTTTTATTTTCACGATAACATTTATATTTTTCTATTTAATCGTTTCATTATAAAATCACTTTTTTCACTCTTCCGATCTTAAAATCATTTACTTGAAAGTTACTTATCCAAAAGAATGAGGTTGGTAAATGATCTTGAACCAGAAGTGATTTTTTTCTTAAGTAAAAACGACGTAGAAATGATTACAAAACAAGGCCAGATGCTAGAGAAAGAAAGTAAAAATTAAATATTTTCATATACTGTTCGGGAGATTCGCATAGTTGCCTGCATTAAAATTTCGTTTAATTTTAATTATTTTTAACTTTTAAAATCATTTTTAATATCATTATTATTACATAAATTTTAATATATAAACTTTTATTATCTGAATTACTATACAGTTATTATATGAGTCCATTTGTACGAAATATAAAAAACAGAAATTTAGGAAATAGAAAATGAAAAAGAAAAAGAAATAAAAAATTAGGAAAAAAAAGGACTATTTGAAGAAATTTTAAAAATTTATAAATACTATATATTTTAATATTTCAAATATAATTTCATATTTTCCATGTAAGTTTAGCAATAATTGAGAAAAGTTGGATAAGACACACAAGGTTAGAAGAGTGCATCGTGATGAAATTTTTATTAATAACAAGAATTTTCCTAACCAACAGGTTGAAAATAGCGGAAAAAAGTTATATTTATAGTAATGAAAAATTTTAAAATTTTTCTGCATTTTTCAAAATGCACAAAAACTTGAAAATTCAAAAACAATTTCAATAGTTTCCTTTTCCAAGATTTATAAGGGATACAAACTCCCTTACAATTCTAACTTTGTTTACAAAACTAGTTTTAACTTCAACTCTATTCAACTTCCGAAGTTGAAAAAAATTACTACCAAATGCACCTTTAAGAATTCTTTGATCAATAGATAGTCACCAACAATGTCAATATTACTCCATTTTTTCCTCAAAAGATATATGAAAATTCCTGAAAATTATTGTTATTCTTGCATAGGAGGATGACAATTGTACTCTATCTTTTCCTTGAAACAAAAATGGACTTGTGTTAAGTTATAAAATTTTGCATTAATTACTTGAGTTTTTCAATTTTGAAAAGTAAAAAAATTAACATAAATGAAATTAGGTGTTTATGCGTGTTATAGAAAATAATAAAATTTTTAAGTAATATAAGACGTATAAAAAGAAATGAATTGACATAAATTTATTTCTTGAGCAGAATTGAATTCAGTATAGAGATACTTGTGTACTTCTTAGAATTGAATAAAATTAAAAATTTTAGCTAACTAAATTGAAATAGGTGAGGAAACTCAAACTAATTGAATTCTAGATGATTCAAATCCCATGAGATTAGACTTCATTTCTATCTTTTACTAAAAAGTGAACAATATTAGTAGAAATGAACTAAATTTAATTCCACCAGCACAAACATGTGATCTGTGGAAATTGAATTCATTTCAATTCAATTTTCATGAATTCTATGAATAAAAATAATATCGAAGTGTTTATGAGTGTCATGAAAAATAATAAAAATTTTAAGTAATATAAGACTTATAATTAAAAAGACATGCAACATTGGTGAATTTATACAACATTGAAAGGTATCGGTGTAATTGAATAAAGTTAAAAACACAATTTTAGAAAATTGTAAATCAAATGAAGTTAATAGTGTGAATGTTTTACAAATGAATTAACTTGGGTTTCTTGTCATACAAAGAAGTTGAAGGATCTCGCAATAGTGAGCTCATGCATTCAATCGTAAAGGAGGAGAATGATGATGGCAAAAGAATTGAGACTCCAATGAATGAAAGTAAGAGTTTTTGTGTTGTTCTTTTGGACCTCTATTTTTTTCCAATATATAAAAATAGTAATTCCATATTCATAATGGAGCAATTGATTTTGTATCATACCTCTTCCCTAATACCCTCCCTTAATATAGTAACCATAATCAATTAAGATTTTTAATTAATTTTTTAAAAATTTTAATTAATTTAATTTCTTCATAATATTCTAAAAATATTTTATGATATTTTATGACTACATACTAACAGAAGTTTTTGTTGACTTTTTTGAGTATTTTCTTGAAAAGAGAGTCTAAAAATCTTAAAGGTAATGGAAGACATACTTTTTTTTCCTCCCCTTCCCAAAAAGTAGAGAATATTCTAATAACTTACCAATAAATGATCCAAAATCTAATTACCAAAATGAAATTGAACTAATTTAGAAACTTGTTAAAATAAACCTACACCTAATTACTAAAACAAAACCCATGTATACCGGCCTACAATTAGATTTTATTTTTGAATTTTGTGTGTACATTCAAACGCAATGACATAATACAAATGAAGTATTCTTCGTAAATGAAGATGTAAAGTGTGAAATTGGTCACCAAACCTTAAGAGTTCCTAGATATAAAGTATATATCCAAAATTCATGTATTTAAAATATTTATATGATGAGGAGAAACCCACGTTAAACAAGTGGATGTATTTGGTTACAAGGTACTCTAGTTTCAAACATTACAAAGAGTTGGGAGTTGAATTTAATTGCCAAATGGAATTGACTTTCATAATAAATCGAGAGATAAAAGTTTATATATAAAAATTTATATAATAACGATAATATATAGAAGTTTATGTAAAATTAGAACTGAAATTGAAAGATCATTACTAAAAAAGGTCAAAGAGTCTAAAACAGTAGATGCAGTTAATTAGAAATCAATTGGCTTGTGTCAACTTAATTTATTCTTAGGTTTCAAACAAGAAACCCTTATGAGTTCCTCCCTAGTAACATGCTCATTTAATTGACACATGTTAGCAAAAATTCACTGAATGTTTGAATTATCAAAATGACATCAAAATTGATTTCAACAAGGCAACTTGTTAAAGATAAGTGATTTATTTTATCATATTTTTACTGATCTGATTTAGACAACAAGATTTTATCAATACTAATCAAAATTTCAACTTAATTATCAAAGTTTGACATGAAATTGGAGTTTATTTCCCTGATTAAGAGAGATGTGCAAAACCAAGGAAATTAAGCATGCTTTCTTTAGCAGTTGGAACTAAAATTTGCCTTCATTTGGTCAGCAATTCTGTTTACTAATGTGTCTAAAGTATATATGATGCGGTTTATTAGTTAGTATCATCCTTCTTATTAATGTAATTATTGGAGTCTGCAAAATGATAAGCAACAGTAATTGTTTTCTAAGAAAACCATTTTCCCTACTAGTTCAACATCCTCTTTCATTGTTAGACCTGTAATATTTAAGCAAACCTCCCTGGAGATTGAATTGTTAGCTGTAAAAATGTCATTCCCATTTCTTTCACAGGGAAGTCAAGTCAAAGCATTGGGCAATAAAAGAAACAAAAAAGGAAGGCAACAAGAAATTTCACCTCATACCATCTCTTTATCTTTGAACACAGAGAATAGAAAGGATCCGGAGGTAAAAATCCTATCTGCTTTACAAATTGATGGGTAGAAGGACAAAGGACTGCAGATATTGCCAGCTGGATTGCCAAGACAATAACTGGGCAGTTCTCAGAATCTCATAACAGATGTTGGATCACTTGAAGAGAGGAAGAGAATCTCTTTAGCTGTCCATGTAAAGCGTGTAAGATCTTGCAGTAGGATTTCTGTCTCCTTGCTCAAGGGCAAAATCTTGGACAGGCACTCTGCAGACATGGAACAAGAAGTAAGGGGAATGTTTTCTTCACGTTACAACAAGCTATTTTATTTTGACAAAAAATTTCTCCTCTTGATTGGTGAAGTTGACAATGTACCTGAATTTCTGGAAAAATTAAGAAGCGAGACACTTGCAAGTACCCTTTCTTCTAAAGCCCTATCATACTTCAAGCTTTCAAGCAGCCGTGGAGTTAGGATGGAGCATACCAGAGACCATAAAGTAGTTGCATTGTGCAGCAAGGAGAGCGAGTTGCTCATCCATGCAACTGTGACAAGACAAGATCGAGCCAAACATGGGATCCCATTGGCAATACTGTTTGATAGAGCAAGAAGAAATTGCTTGCTGCCCCTTGAAAGCAAAACACTTGTCAATCTTGTAAGCCAGTCATCTATGTCATTCTCTTCGTCATCCTGATTACAAGCAAGCAGTTTCGGTTGTGAAGAATCCACAAATATATTCTGAATTTAACTTTTCAGATAGATTCTGTATCTATGATTATGCATATTTTTGGGAAGGTACATAAGGAAATTAAACAACTCATCCAAGTGAGATATATATATGGTTGGATTTTAGAGGACTTTGTGTTGCCCAAATGGGATAATCCGATTTTAGGAGAAAAAGTTTGTCTTTGGAAGCACTGATAACTCTAAAAATAATTGGAAAAATATGGTAGTTGTCCTATATATGACAAATTATAATGCCATTAAGCATAATGATGTCAATGTTGATCCAAATACAAAGCTGTCATGATTTTTGTTTAATGGACAAACATAGAATACACATTTTCATTCCACAACTTATTTTGCAAAGCACTATGATTTTGAAGTTAAAAATTGTTGACATAAAGCAGTATCCCAAAATCAAAAAAGGTTTCCAAATATAGCAATGACAATACGACATCTTTGGTATCTTCCTTAAAGAAACTCTAAATGAAGGTGTTTTTTACAGATAACTAAATTGACAGAAAAAAATCATACAAGTTCATTGATATTCAACCAGAAATAGTCTAATAGTTTAATGAGACCAAGGGGGTCAAAAGCAAATTCAACTTTCACTATAGGTTAGATGCTTGGTCTTATGATTGTCTTTGTATCAAACTAAACATGATAGATATGCTCTAGCTTAAGGGAAAGTGTTATACTTGTCTTAAGTGATTCTTACATGGGTATGATTGGGTTTTTAGATCTTGTTTAATCCTAACCCTTATCAATCCTATATATGTAATCATCATTAGAATCAAGCAATTCTCTCTCACAAATAACATTTGACTAACACCATCATTCAAAAGTTAAAAGCCAAAACATAAACCTTGATTACCCAAACATAAACATTATGATTACTAAAGAACATAAATATCACGATTATTCAAAAAAATACTGATTGCTCAAAAATAACTATGGATTATTCAAAAAAGACTACCAAAAAATCCAGATTCGGAAAAGTTGAAAAGAAAGAAAAAACAGAGGACAAAGGCAGAACCATAAAATCCAGACTCAGAAAAGTAAAAGCTATAAACAGGCTCCTTGTTGAACCCCAAAAATGGTCCAACAGTATGTACTTCTCAGGGAGGGGGAGTTAGATGAACTACAGCAGCAAGCTCGCAAACCTGCCACTCTGCTTTATTGGAGGATGATCAATTTGGAAGGGACTTGTGATTTTGCAGTTGCTAATCCGGTGGACTGACAGCAGCCACAAGTCGGTGATCTGGGAAGATAATTGAGATTATCCATCATTCCAGCTTGAGGACCAAGCTACCATCGACAGTGAGGAAGGTTGTTACAGTACCAGAACCGTCAGCGTAGGGTGGTGCATGAGCTCGCATGTTGTGTGTGGTGTGCCTGCCTTTTACATGGGCATACTGAGTTTGTGTGTGTTGTGTCCGTCTTTTACGTCAGTCAGTCTGGCTTGTCTGAGTTGTGTTTGTGGATGAATGGTTTGGTCGTGGAGTATGAGTTGTTGAGTCGTGTGGACTGGGTGGGGGTTAACCCGGCAGTTACTCACTTGTGGGTATTGTTCATGTTATGTGGTTTTTCAGTCTGTTTGTGTATAAAAGCATTGGTATCTGTAAGGAAAGAAGCAGATTATGGAACCAGAACTTATCCTCTAGCTCCTTGATCTTCTTTATCTCTCTCTTACACCTCAACACAACATCACAACGCCCCTGCAAACTGGCCAAGTGCTGCCTGAGAGTCATTGTCCTGACGATGGCAACAAAAGAGATCTAGATAGGGAGGAAGAGGGGGTGTTGATGGCAGCATAGAGAGGCAGGGTTTCGCTCAGGGTCTGGTGTAGTGGGTGGCAATGACTGGTAGTGTTTGGGAAAGCTTGACAGTTAAGGTTACCTCCTTTTCCATATTTTTGAAACCATAGTTTTGATATCATATTGAAACAATATTCATATAATCCTGATATGAAACCTCTACATACAGAGATTAAAAAGACAATTCTAAGTAATATGAGACTAAATCTGCAATATTCATATAATCTTGACACATCATTTATACTCATTAAACTTTGGGGATATTGTTGACAATATTGTATGGATCTGGTCAAAAATAATTCTTTCAATATGAAATCTTTTTACAAAATTCTCAGGGAGGTGGACTTATATGTTCAAATGTAAACAGTTATGGAAACCCCATGTACCAACTAAAGTATAGTTATTTCCTTGGCAAATGGTGCTAGGTAGTATCCCATCAGATGCAGCTTTGCAGAAAAGGGGGTGGCAATTGGCAATGTTGTTTTGTTTCTGTTGGAAGTAGTGTGAGACAACCTCTGAAATTGTTGAATTGTGGACAAAATGGCTACCATCCTATTGGTACCCAATCCTCTTCTTCCTATCACTCTTGGATGTCTTGTCTGTAACACATTCCATCTGTAACTTTCACTCTACTGTCTTTCTAAAAAATCCTGTCCTAAGCAGCCTGATGGGCACAGTGGAAATAAAAGAATAGAAGAAGATTTTATGATTCATCTCTATCTTCTAACTGGTGTAAGTCACTTATTGTCATTGTCATCAGATGGGTATGCAAAGAGGTTGCAGAAGACAAGACAAGATGAAGTTTGAGATGCTGGATGTTATCTTTTTATGTCCTTTATCCGTTTTTGATAATCTTCCTTTGGTTCTTCCTTAGAGCATCCTTTTCTTTTAGCTTACTTGTCCTTCTATTTTCTCTAGCTTTGATGTGGTCTGTATCTGTTTTGTCTATGCACCACTTCCTCTTCTCATTTTCTTATATTCGTTTTATCAATGAATTGATTATTTTACCATTTCTTTTTAAAAAAGGGTTATAAAAATGTTAGATGATACATGTCTACCACTTGACCATGTTAGGAATTACCAATAAAAATCACACTCTTTCTATCCAAATTAAGCAAAAAATACGAGACATACCAGTGGCATGACTTCGTTTGCAAGAATCTCCCTGCTGCTGTATAAATCTGTGGGGCAGTCATCTATGCCAGCCCTTTTCAATAGCCATGACTCTGCTGCAGCTTCTCCCATGGTAGAGAATCTGCCTCCCAATACCAGGAGAGCTCTACTGCATTTTTCTTGAACCCTCTTGCTGTTTGTGCAATCCAGAGCACCTATGATCGTGTCAATCCCTTCTTCTCTATAGAGACTGTACTGTGAAGGTTCTCCCTGCAACATAACTGCCATATGGGTACAAAGATCTGAAAATGGTATTTGACCTAACACAACACAAACTGTTGATATTGCATTCTTGAAACAATACCAGGAGATCAAGATATAGAAGAATGACAGCGACCAGTGGGCGTTGATCTGCTGGAGCATGTTGGAGGTACACCAATAAGATATGCATCGTGTTCAAGCATCCCTCGTTCTTCAATTCTATTAGAAAGTCCGTAACTTGTGTTCTTCTGAAAAAACATGATGTTAGATGAGAAGCTGCTGATGCCATGAGGACCTTTAGCAGTGTGATTAGTTCAAACTCTTCTTTTTGGAGCTAAATGATCAAGAGAAGGTTTCTTAGTGCATATATATCAAACTTTGAAACTGGCCTTTAGAAGGAGATGCAATACATACAAAGAGAAAATTGTAATCGAATTAGAAAGAAAGCCCTAAAACGAGAATTGAGAAACTACAGGTCCACAGCCTATTCCTGAAGTTTTATTTAATAAAAGATCAGATGAAAAGTGCTTGAGATTGTTAAAAATTCTATGTCACTCAGATTAAATATAGCTACAAAAAATTGGTTTATCACAGACTGAACCAAATACGGATCTATGAACTGTTCATTGAAATTCAAAAACAATAATATGGGTACGGTTGTTTATCATAAAATCCTAGGAAGGATCTGATTACCATCAACAATCAACATAATCTAATTAATACTATCACTATCACCATCTAACTTGTATAAAGAAAGTGGCATCCAGATGTCAAGAACAAGCATCAAAACAGAAAGATGGTAACAAGCACTTATCAAAATTAATCAAACCTATAAACAAGGACTTAAAAAGAGAATAATACCTTCTAAGGCATAGCAGCTCCACTAGTAAATAAAGTGCATGGCCATTTGATTTGAGTTGGTTGCCAGTAAGAAGTTCAAGAATGGATGCCTTCTTTATATTGGTCGCTAAGTACTCTCTGCAGCTTCCATCTGCTCGAACACATGTTTCCAGAAAGGAAGCAGCATTCTTCTTCTCACGAGCATCACCTATTTCAAGCCTTGTGATTAGCAAGCTCAGACCCCCTAGTGCAACTACCTGTTTTGCATTCTCAATGTTTCTATCCACATCAAAACCAGTAAGCAGCTGGTCTAGGAGGTAAAATGCAGCTGACTTTGGACTGCACCGTACAGCAAATAGTGTCTGGGGTTGATCACCAAACTCCAAAATTTGCAAGACCAATGGTACCCAATCCATTGATAACATTTGTTTGGCCTTTGGTCGCAGTATGTAAAGCAACATGGCAGTTTTCAAGAAAAGATTTCTATTACCTAGAATTCTCAAGAAGATCTCTAGTTGTGGGTCTGCATTCAACACCACTTGTCTGTTCACCTCATTTCTTGCAACTAGCTCTGCTATTATGGATATTGCTAGCTCCAAGACCTCATCATCTTTGGATGTGAAGGATACCTCTAAGAGCCCCTCTATTACTGGTGCAGTGGATAGTGCCGTCTCCACAACTGGGTCTCCCTGTGAATCCAACCAAGCATTGGCAACAACACGGACAGCAGTCTCACATTCACTGAGGCTGTCAGAGGTGGAGATCAGAGTTATAGCCCGGCCAAGATTGATCAATGGAACAGTTGCATTTGTATTTCTAGCCATCGTAATAGGTTCAGTTTTTGGCATTTGACTCCGACAGATAGCTCCTCTGTATGCGTCACTTTGGCATGTGAAAAATCGAAAAGAATATGATTTGCGAGTAGCTGATCCAGATCCTTTGATTTGATTTTCTTGTCCACCACTTCGACATCTCCGATGGATTCCCTTGTGAGTCTGTCTATTCAGAAAAATAATCAAACAGTGGAAACTATGAAAACATTGAAGATGCATATGCCTCATTTTCATTTCAACAAGACATCTATAATAAATAACAAGTAACAGATAAATTTATTCAAACATATTCGATCTTTCTTTCCTGATGAATAATTGTAAAAGAACTTACATAATACATACATATACATATTCGTATGTATGAATATTAATCCATTCTGTTAATGCAACTGATTCATGCCCTGCATGAGATTAGGCATAATTTTGAACACCTGATTTTTCAAAAAAAATGATACAAACTAGTGGTAATAACTAAATGTTTGTGCAGAGCGTATTCATTTTTACAAACTAAATGTTTGATAAATTTAAATATCATTGAGTTGACAAAAGAAGTTCAGGGGTAAAATGATTTTTATATGAGTCTGAAATTGGCCTGTTATAAAGGAACTTGAAAAGGAGACAGAACATTTTCTAAATTTGCTGAGGTTTTGACCGAGTTTATTTTCCTCTTCAAATAGAAGAAAGGATTTTTGAGCTTTTGGAAAGATAGCATTTCAATGGTCAGCTTCCCCCTGTGTGATACCTTTCCTATGACCAACAAATAAGTGTGATACCATTCCTAAGCATGAAAATGAAGAACAGGATTACTTCCACTTGCTGTAATTCATCCTGTCACACAAGGACCACCCAATTGCAGAGTTCTTATCAGCCTGGAAAAAGAGACATGGATGTGCAAACGAACAGTCCTGTGGATTATATATAACATTCTTACTGCACATTCTTCTCTGACAAATTCTAATTTTTACTAGATTTACCACAAAATTGTAAATATAAAAGGACACTGTTAGAAAAAGGTATGGGGACTTCTTAAGTTAGTGGGTGCCACAGTTATACATGCTAGACATCAAAAAGCATGGCACCATTGCAAAGGCATTGGCAAGTAGGCACAGAGTCGGAGACAGAGACATTCAAAACTGATGGATATGCTGTCAGAAATAGATTGTGATAATACATTATTGACCTCAGTGAAGGATATTTGACCACTATCATTCAAAAAGAGGTAAACCCAGTGTACGTAGGTCTACAATGAAGGCAATGGGAAGGGGCCAGCTGTACAAGTTCACCTCTACAAACGAATATGCCAGTTTGCTGGGACTAAGGCTTGTGGCCTCTAGGTCATAATGAAGCAACATTACCATTGCACTATGGCTCGTCCTTATTTAACCATTATACTTGCAAAAAATATGTATAATTTTTTTTTTTTTTTTCAATAAAGAAAATTAAGTGTGAGCATGAACTCTACTTACATGAACAATGTTCTGAAGCTTGCAGTTATTATCTTCCTCTCCTGAATCAGAACATCCTTGATCATCAAAATCACCATCTCTATTATCATCTCCTTCATGTTGATGAGCACCAAAAACAGCTTGATACCTTTGAAAACGACCCCATGACACAGAAACAAAAAATCATTGAGATTTCAGGTATAAAAAGGAAAAACAAGGAAATCAAGACAAATGGGCGTACAAGTTCCTATTGATGGAGCAGGGTGACACAGATAATGATCTGTTGCCTGGCGGGAGAATATAGTTAGATCTGGAGGGGAGAGTCACCGACGGAATGACAGGATTACTACCCCCAACTTTGAGCCATTCCTTGTAGTAGAGAGCGAACTGAGCAGTACCCAGATCCATTTTATCATTGTAAACTCTGTTCAGGCCCTTCATGTTCTGATTTCTCTCCTCCACATCAAGCCCGGACACCATATCCATCTCCCTGTTGTACCAGACCTTGAGATGGAGGAGATGGGGGAGGAAGAATTCCTCCCAAAGTTCCGGAAGCAGATTTTTCCTGGCTAGATAAGGTGCATTGCAGAAGACCTGAAGCAGATGCCTTGCAGAGATGCGGTCATTCCGCTCGATCTTGTAGACGATGGACAAGTAGAGCTGTGCACAAGCAGAGAGGTGGGAATTGGGCACTCCACAGGTGAACCTGTGCCTGGTCTTGGAGGAGTTGAGTGAAGCCACGACGCTGAGAAGCCGTATAGAGTTCCTCAGGGATCTGATCTTGGAGTCCCTGGATCCACCCGACTCCACCGCCAGCCGCTCAATGTTCTCCATCCCCATGTGCAAATTAGCGAACACCACGTGTGCAGCATCCTTCCTGGCGGCCAGGCATGCGGCGCACCTCTCCCTAACCCCCTTCCTAAACCCCTCCTCGCTCAAGAACCTACCAATGTACCCCGACAGAGTCGAGATCACGGCCGGGATCGACTGCAAATCTCCTCCCCCGACGTCATCCTCCTCCGGCCAAAGCTCGTGGGTAGGCGCCCGAAGCCTCGAATTCGACCCAGACGAGTTCGAATTGGTCCTACCCGACGTAAAACTAGCCAGCATTCTTCCCTGCAACTTCCCCTCTTCCGTCTCCCGCCCCTGTACCAGCTCCACGCTACGCCGGTCCCGGCACAGCGAGATCGTCGCTGGCCCGGTTGTGTGCCCGGAAGGTGAAGCCCTTCGTCTTTCCTTGACCCTGTTGGGTCTGCTGGACTGCTTCCTACTCCGGCGCCGCCGGAACCCTTCTTGGGTAAGTAGGTCCTGGAGGGAAGACATTGGGAGTGCCGATCTGGGTTGCAACCAGGCTGATAGTAGCAGCACCAGCACCAGCACCAGCAGGAGGAGGAGGAGGAGGCGGAGGAATCGACCACTTGTGCTCTCAGACATGGCTGCCGATGCTTTTGTTTTGTACGCCATGGCCTCTGCTTGAATGAGGACAAATCGAGGAGGACGACGAACGCTGGCAATGGTGCTCTGCTTCAACACCGGCGATAACTTTTTTTGCACTTCACCCTCTGTAAATTTCTTAGTTTTCAAATTCATCCCCAACAGGTCCGACCGTTGCCATTTAACTTTTGGCGCCAACCGGTTCGTCACTTGTTTCTTTTTTTTTTTTAAAAAAAATATTATTAATTTAAAAATATTTTACTGTATCAATAAAATTTCGAATTCAAGACCATAAGTTTCAATAAAAGGTCTTTCAATGTCTGGTTGCGTATATCAAAAATATGAAAAATGAAAAAAAAAAAATAAATGAAAAAAATGGAAAAAAGTTTTAGGATTATTTTTGTATGTGGTAGAAATTTTAAAAAATTAATTTTAAAAAAATTATAAGTATTTTATATTTTAACATTTTAAATATAATTTCATATTTTTTTGTATAATCATGAGTATAGCGATGGTTGAAAGAGTTTATGTAAGACAGAGAATACATTGTAATGGAATTTCTATTAATTATAATAATTTTTTCAACCAATACGTGGAAAATGACAGAAAAAAATTGTACTTATATGATGAATTTTTTTAACTTTTTTCATATGTTTCGAAATGTATAAATACCTAAAAATTCAAATATTTTTTTTAAAATTTTTCTTTTTTATATTAAAATATTACTTTAATGATTTCGATTTATCACTTTTTCTGAGATTTTTTTTTTCCAATATTTAATAAATGTCGGTTCATACATGGTGAAAAGTTAATAAAAAATAAAATAAAATATAAAATCAGAAAAAATAAAAAATATATTATATTAATTTGAATTCACCAAAATAACTTGTATAACTAGAATCACCAAAAAATTAAATATTATATATATATATATATATTAAGGGAACTAATTCTTTAGTGGTACAATTAGAGTTACTTTTCTAATGATATTTAACTTTAAGTTATTCTCTCATACATATATATACATGTTAGTGGGAGACCAAAGACGAATTTAAAGGATAATGAAAGAAAGGTTAACGAGGTAGTAGTGTATTATAAGAATTTTAACAAGAACATCTATAAATTTGTAACTAATGAAGTTGAAAGGGAAGATGTCATTATTGGAGCTGTCGAATATAGTATTTTATAGATGCAAGTTTAGGAACACTAGTTGAATGATAAGGGTTGTGGTGTACACAGAGAAAGAGACCAAAGTCATACTAGTTAGATGAATTATTGAAAAATTTAGATAATACAGATTTAATTTAGACTATTAAATTAAGGTACCGCTAGAAAAATAACTCCAGTGATACCACTAAAGAGTATTTTTCCTATATATATATATATATACTAAAATGACTTTATAGCCACTTAGAGAAGTCACTTCTATAGTTTTCTAATACAACTTTTTTATATTTTCTTACCATAACATTCAATTATATTAACATTAAAAAATACCATTCTCAATGCAACTTTTTCATATTTTTTAACTTACTTGTCTCATCAAGCAATGAAAAGATCGAAATAGTAATTAGATAATTGTTTCAAGAAATTAAAAAAACTATTTTTTTCTACTTCTAAAGTTAAATTTTTTTTTTACCAAATGCAACCTTGACCCTCTTTGTTTAAGCATTTATCACTATACAACTATGTTTTTTACTATACATCACAACATTCTACAATATCATTTATCAAATAATTTTTATATTTTTTACTATTTATTAGATATGACAACTTTTAAAAAAACATTATCATCGTAACTTTCAAAAAATATCATCATCACATTAATATAATAAATATTATTCATTATTTTATTACATATTTTATTTATTATTCATCACAACTTTTGAAAAAACATTATCATCACATTATTATAATAAATACTATACATTATTATTTTACATATTTTATTCATTATTCATAGTAACTTTTAAAAAAAATACTATTTTTACTTTTTCATCGTAAATCATGTAATTTTTAAAAAATCATAAAATTCAATCAAACCCACCGAAACACTCATCCAAACACATGCCTTGCTAGTCAGCTTCATTTGTCTGAATTTACGATTTACGATAAAATACACGATTTACAATAAATAGGTAATGATATTGATTTAATTTTACGAATAGTAAAAAATATAAAAATTATTTAATAAATATACCGTAAAATACTGTAATGTATGATAAAAAATGTAATTACGTTTATGTTTTCGTAATTAATATAAAATTATATAAAATGATAAAATATAATGACTGAATTTTTTATTATTTGGTATTAATTTTGAAAACACAATATCTCGATAGTGAGGACAAATACAGCAACAAGGAGAGCGTGAAACCCAACAAATTCTTCACCATGCTTTCCCAGAATCCGAGGTCACATATGGCGCGCTAAACAATCAATCGGCAAGCGAGCGAGGCAGCAGGAGAACAGACATTCCCCTTGCGGTGCCGCGGATGCTGCTCCGGGCCGCGTGCCACAAACAAAAAAGGTTTCAAATTCAAACCCCACAGGGCACAGGTACGTACGTAGCGCCGCTGCCAGCAGCGAGCATGATCGAGCGCGCAGCTGCTCTCCATATCCATGGCGATACATTATTATTCGATCGGCAAAACCACAGGTTCAGCATCGCCGTACCTTTCCGTTTGGCCACTTCTTCCCAGCGGCTCCAGCTGCATTTGTCCCGCCATCCCCCACCTCCATTCTTTCTCTCTCTCTCTCTCTCTGGATTCTTTTCTTTTTGGAGCACATGATCATCAGGGTACGTTTGGTTATAATGTGGTACTTTAACTTTAATAACAATAAAGAGTTAAAGTTAAAAGTAGTTTCATAAGTAAATTACGTTTGAAGTTAATTACACAGTGAATTATACATGTGGTGAAAATTTGTACAGTGATAATGATATACAAATTTGTAAGGAACTAAGGTTATTTTCGTTTAAGGTTAACTTCTATCAATTTTAAAAATTAGATAAAATTAAAGTTAAAACTATATCATCATTGAAGAATTTACCTTTCTTCTCTCTCTCTCTCTCCCTTGTGGATTCTCTTTTTGGAGCACATGTACATGTGTTTGGTTATAACATGGTACTTTGACTTTAACAGCTGTGAAGAGTTATAATTGAAAGTAGTTTCATAATACGTAAGTAGTGAATTATATATGTAGTGGAAATTTATATATAATTATCAATTTGTATGATAATGATAATATATATGAGTTTGTGAAAAATTAAAATTCTTTGTTATCAAATGTACCTAATATATAGTGAAAGTACTTTCCTTTTCCTTAATTTCCAATAAGTACAAAACAAAACCCTGTAAGAGTGATTCTGTAAATTTAAAAAAATAGCTTGTGAACACATCCATAGATGGATATCTATCTATGAGATCATCTGCACTTTATAAAAATTTAATAAAATTTATATTTAATTTTAAAAAAATTAAAAATATTCTAAATTTTTATTATTTTAACAATAAAAAAATTTCCATACTTTCTTTTTCCTTAATTTCCATGAACCACAAACCTCCTATAAGAGTGATTCTGGAAGTTTTAAAAAACTTCTCGTGAACACATCCATATCTATCTATCTATGTATGTATCCAGTCAAATAGGATATATATATATGTGTATATATATATTTGGATAGATCTCCGTATGCAACTGTGGCGCGCGCGCAAGGAATCTTTGGATGGAGGCGGACAAAAGGGAGGGGGCTGGGTGTTTTGTCTACTTGTTTGCTCGCGCGCGATGTGCCCGTGACCACAGCTGAACTTATTAGCCTGCACATATATCAAATCATGAACAACCCAATCTCTAGCTTCCATCCGTCGATCTTGACCAGGTTTTTTAAGTATTTTTACAGAGCAATGCATGAATGAATGATGTTCGCCCGGCCAGCTGCTTTCTTTTCTTTTGGGTTCATATGCATGTAGATCGATCGATCAGACGAGTAGCTGCTGGCATGGCGAGAAAAACAGGTGTAGATTTGTACCATTGTTTGGTTTTTACTCATTGGCCGGCATTTCACATGCATGCTTTCAAATTGGTCTTTGGATTATGTATTATTATATATATACATGCTATATATGTGTGTGTGTGTGTGTGTGTGTGTGTGGGTGGGTGGGTGGTTTCAATATTAGAGATCTCTAGGCCTCTGGCTAATAGCATATATATATATATATATATATATATATAATTGATTTTATAGGTGTTTAAATTTAAGTTATTATTTCAAATTTTTACTCTTTTAGAGTAGTTTGATAATTTTGGTATTTTAATTTGAAATTAAGGAGGAAGGCGAAAAAGTTTAGGAGAAAAGGAGAGGAAAAGATGAGAACTAATGATCTTGATGTATTTTTAGCCATTAGATTGAAAACTTATAGAATCAATTTTCTTCTATAAGGTACTAATAAAAAATATTATCCCTATATATATATATACACACACATAGACATATAGACACATATATACATACATACACACACGTGTATGTTAAATGATTTTTTATGTTAAATAAATTTTAAACATATACGTTCGATATGTAATGGTGTGTTTAGTAATGAAGTATTTCAGTTTAATTTGAATATACTATAGAGAATTGAAAGTTGGATCTTGTTACTAAATGAAGTTGATTGAACTCTACAGTGAATTATGAGATAAAAAACTTGCACATGAGATTGAGTTTATGCAGCGATGATGATGTTAGGAGTTTGTGTAGAGTTGATCTTAATTTCATGAAATTAAGATTGTTAATAAAGGGAGGTTTGTACTTTTGGAAATGGTGAAAAGTTATGTGAAATAATGGCAAATAATAGGTTAAATTTTTTATCATTTTTCGTTATTTCCCACCATTTTTAAAAACACACTCCCTCGACCCTAAATGAAACCTAGGTATGCCTAATGAGAACTTTACTAAGATCATTTTTCCTAAGGATACAACAATTTTTTGCTTTGAATATGCTTAATTAAAAAGGTATCACTATAGGAACTTTACTGAGACAATGTTGATTGTGATTGAATGAAAGAGATGATGTTGATTGTGATTGAATGAAAGAGACGATGCCGAAACTTATGAAGTAGTTGCTGATTGCGACTGAATGGAAGAGACAATACTAGTTGCAAATTAAGAAATGGATGGAGAGAAGAGGTCACAGGAGTGAGTTTAATTGGCTAGGGTTTTTCATTGAAGAGAAGGGGAAGGGCTTTTGCAAAGGAGGGGAAGGCTTTTTTCAGTGGAGAGAGCTAAGGGATTTCACTCAAGAAGGGGAAGGGAGCTAAGGCTTTTCACAAGTATGTGCAATGCTTTTCCACATGGGGGGAATTTCAAAAATTCATCACTAAAGATGTACATGTATTTGTAATGACCACATTTTTTTGACTATCGCAAATAATCCATTTTCTTGTAGTGTATGTATATATATCAAATCTAACTAATTTCAATGCATGTTTTGTGATGTTAAGGGGGGGTTTGTGCACAAGGAAAAAAATTTCTTGGAAAATTGGAAAAAGTTTTTACAATTTTCTTAGTGTTTGTACACTTGAAAAATGGGAAAACGTTTTCCTTATTTGCAATATGTATTTATGTCTACGTGGAAAAAAATTTCAGACCTTAAACCCTTTGAAAATTTTTTCTCCAACCCCTCTTCAATTCTCTCTCTCTTCCATGCACATTCCACACCCAACTCTCAACTTTCACTGATTTAACTTTGGCACTTTTTTGATATCATTTTTATTATAAATTAATTGTTGATTGCTATTATTTATTAAATCTGTTTCAAAGATACAAAGAAATAAAAATCTGGAATCTTTTATTTGTTACATCATACATTTATAATTTTTTATTTTTCAATATGTATATAGTTCATTATTTGTTAAGTTATGATTTTTGTGCTGAAATTTTCAATTAAAGTATATGTAAATGTATTTCTCTCAAAAAAA